>BQKN01064981.1:470125-521353 GCA_022839385.1 Asparagus kiusianus | reverse complement strand
TTCTACTCCGGATCTAAGCTTGGTTCTTAGATCCCGAGATTCGAGCGGTCGTTTCCTTGGTGAAACGATCCCTCCCGGCTATTATCTCCTTGGTGAATAATACCCGTTATACCACGTAGATCTGTTTGGATCGAGATTGCACGGTGGTCCACGGTAATCAACCCCGGCACAGGCAAACAACCCACAAAGCGAGTGACCGCAAAACAGGAGCTCGCGATCTGTTCGACAAAAGAGAAAAATTGTAATTTTTGTTTCTTTGTTTTGATTTTCATTGTAACCGGATCTTATAAAAAGACCGGATCTTTCTGTAACGCATAAAGTTGTTCTTTAAGATAGCAATGACGTCATCAATGAAGAAAGCACCAATTTTTCACGCGAACACTTGTATGATTATTTCTGATCGCTAGCTGCATGGCCTCATTACCTGTTCGATTTTTGGATTCTTCTGATTATCATGTTTTAGTAGTGTTATCGCATGTCGGTTTTGTTGGATTTCCAGTTGCACGTTCTTTTATCATTTCTGTTATCGTATCATTTTTTGCTTGGGTTTTCGTTCGCTTTATTTGTTTTGTGGGGTCTTACCGTGTGCCATACACGCTGACGTACACCTGTTTTCTCTGGTGTACGTCAGACTTAGAGGAAGAACAGGTTCAGCAAGAGCCAGAGGATTCTCAGCAGGAGTACCCTGTAGACGGAGCAGAAGAAGGAGTCGAAGCCTATTCTTTCCATTTATTAGTTGATGGTTCCGTTTACTCTTGTAGTACTTCCCATTTCAGTTTGAACGATGTATTATATTTCTCTAGTATTCATTTGTTCATTTTGTATAAGTGCACGTTGACTTGAATATTATGTCTCGGATGTTATCCCAATTGTGATATGTATTATTTTATTCTGTGTTGTTCATTATATTCTTGCTGATTGTGATCGGGGACCTGTGACTTCGTGTGACGCCCCTGGGTTCACACAAGGCTGCAGTCCGAGGTGAAACCAAGAATGTCAAACCTGCCATGCACCACACCGTGCAATAACATGTTTCACCATCACAATTACTATCTCTCTAGAGGAATCAACAATAGGTGTAGGTACAAAGCAAGTAAAAGGTTTTACAACGAGTACTTGATGAAATGATGGAACATCGAATTAACACATCTCCTCAACCAAGTAAACTGGAATACATAGTCAAAGTCTGAAATGAATAACAAAAATCTGGAGATCTCAACATGTCTCAAAGTACATAATATCTGATACAGGAAACAAGGCACACAGCCTTTACAACTCTAGAACATAAACCTCTTAAGTCTAAAAATGTCTCAAGTGGAGTACAAAATAAAATATAACTAAAAAGATAGCTAAAGCTAAAGTGCATCGCCATCAACCTGCGACTCTCCGGGCTTCTGACTCGTTACCTGAAAGGGGAGGGACAACGAGCGTCAAAGCGCTAGCGAGCAACATCACAACCAACCCCCAGGGAAAGGGCTCGTTGTATACAGAAAATACAGTTATTACATAATAGTATAAAATCATTATTCTAATAGCAAATGGGTTTTGGTACTTAGGAAATTACAACACGAGCATAGGTACGTCGAGCGAAATAATCCAAACAAGGAAACCCTCATGTATATACCTTGTATCTCAAATTGTAAATCCCTAAATACTAAACCTGAGATCTAATACAAGAAACAATAAAGGAAACGAATACAAACTCATCTCTACCGATAAGTGAAATCATGACAAGGCTACCGTAAGTGTCACGTCAAACTCACATGAGTGTTATGTCCGAAAACGATTAAGTATCTAAAACATAGACTGCATGAAGTGAACGTCCAACTCATGGACTACAAGTACGAGTATCCGACACATGGACTGAGTATAACCGATGTCCAACGCATGGACTAAATTTAACCAATGTCCAACGCATGGACTGAATATAACCAATGTCCAACGCATGGACTAAATATCATCAACGCCCAACACGGGGACTTTAGTCGCTTATAGTCCAGCACGAGGACTTTGTCGCTTATAGTCCAACACGAGGACTTTGTCGCTTATAGTCCAACACGAGGACTTTGTCGCTTATAGTCCAACACGAGGACTTTACATGAACCATGAAGTACCACTAGTAGTGAAGTGTTTATTCTACTCTTATACATGTCTTGCTGTGCAAAACTAAACTTTGTATCAGGAAAATCATCTTACATAAATAACACATGAATTCAGTCTATGTGTTTGCACACAGTAGGTGATTAAACAGAAAGAACAAAGAAAACAAGAGAAATTCTGATGAGTCGACTCATGCTTAATAATGAGTCGACTCATGCCTCATGGGTCGACTCGCATGTCGATGAGTCGACTGAGCAGATCGTAAATGACAACAGGAAACGACTTCGTGAGTCGACTCATGAATTTCATGAGTCGACTCATGACTTATGGGTCGACTCGTATACTGACGAGTCGACTCAACAGAAGCAAAAAGGAAACATCACAACACTTCGTGAGTCGACTCATGACAGTCATGGGTCGACTCAACCTGATGAGTCGACTCATGATGAGTCGTGAGTCGACTCACGGGCTGAAATCTGCATATATCAAACTGAACTTGATCTAATTGTTCCTCATCTCGATTTTTCTGATATACAAAACCTCAAACCTTCAATTTTAAACTATTATACAGTAAGAAAAACATATCTATCATGAGAAGCGATTTCTTATAGATTAGATCTAACATTTAACCCTAAACATGAAAGAAAAACATTAAACCAATAAAATTCATGTTTTTATCCTTTAAACAAAATTTCCAGATCTGGGTTTTCATCAAAACTTGTTGGTGGGAGTTTTAAAAATCTGAAAACATGATTTCTAGCATTCACCCTAACAAGAACATTGATTTATACTTGAAAGTAAATCTTAGGCTCAATAAAACTCATGAAAAACCATTATACACTAATAAAAACATGGGAGAGGGGTTTGGCGAGATGTTACTCGCCTTAGATGTGATGGAAGGCTGTCCCCTTTGCTGAAATCCAAGAGAAACGCCGGAAAAATTCTTCAAAACGCCCCAAAACCACCAAGAACCCCTAGGGTTTGAGAGAGGGGAAGAGGGGCTAGGGTTTCTTGGGAGATCTGATGAGAAATGAGTGTTTTCGGGTGGGAAACAATATATAAGAGCCAAAGAAACCCGACCCGAAACCCACAAACCCGAACTGAAAAAAAAGGCCAGAAAAACCCGATGAGTCGACTCATGACTTATGATGGGTCGACTCATGGTCATGGGTCGACTCATAATTTTTATGAGTCGACTCAGCAGAAGAAAATGGGAACAGGACTCGATATCATGAGTCGACTTATGACAGTCATGGGTCGACTCAACCTGATCAGTCGACTCATGACATGTTATGAGTCGACTCATGGACAAAAATCTGCATACTTCGATTTCTTTAGCACACGATTTGCAAATTTGCAAGTCATCCTCATACCTGAGGCATATCCTCATCCTCATAAGCTCAAAATACTAGTTGTCATGCACAACCCTACCATAAAGATATTTGTTATATATTAAATATTATGTTTCACTAATATTTACATATATGAATCATCAAAATCAACGGGGTCTTACACTTCATATTGTACTTATTTCCAGACGCTTAGCGTATTGGATTGAGAAGAAAAGAAAAGACAAAAAAAATGATAGTGTATATTTCTTCTCAATCTAATACATCGCGGGCTTGTTCACGTTCCGATTCCCCAGTATTTCGGGAAGCGGGGCATGACAGGACAAAATATAGCTCTTGGAAAGCACACATGAAAGTCTTTTTTTATCCACTAATTGTGATGTTTAAAGTAGTGTAGAGAATAGCTATAGTGAACTAACTACCATTATAGGTGATATTGCCATTATCACTCCTAGAGATAAGTATATGTTTTCTGACAAAAAGCTATATTCTTTGAATGCAAATGCTATAAATGCTCTTTATTACTATTTAACTGCAGAAGAATGTAACTACGTGTCAAATTGTTCTACTGTGAAGAAAATTTGGAATACTTTGGAAGTTACACACGAAGAAACTTCATAGGTGAAAGAGCAAGAACTTACAATGTGTGAGTAATTATGAGAATTTCAAGATGAAGTCTTTGGGGAGTATTTAAGACATGTTCACCCGATTCACAGACATTGTGAATAAAAGCGGACAATATTGTCTCATGACTAAAGGTAGTAATTCGGATGAATCCAAACACGAGAGCTCTGATAGTGAGGTTAACCTACATATGATGATTTATATTCTAAATATAATGAAATGTTAGGTTAATTTGAAAAACTTTTTAAAAGAGTATAAAGTTGTTAAATAAGTAAATTCAAGTTTATGATAAAATTGGAAATTCTTCTTTAGAGTTGAATACATCTAACAATGCAAAGAAAAATATCTCATTTGGATATATACAATGTTCGATGTATAGAGACAAGAATTCATATTTATCCAAGCAAATAACTAAAAAATCAATTAAAATTAAAGAATTAGTTTCTAGGTAGATGAGTTTTTATGTGAGTTACCTTTTGAATAAAGAAAATTTAAAACTAGATACACTACCATAGTTTTTGAAAATGAACATTTTATGTCCAAAAATACTGATTTGGGAAAGGCCGTGACAAATTTATATTGGGTTCTAAAGGTTTATTATGATCCTTTCTTTCTAATCAATGATTTGCAAAACCTAAAACTGGACTTGGTTATTCAAATTCAAAAAAAATATAAGAAGTTTCAACCTTATTTTCTCAAAGAAAATAACTTGGCTCTTTGTGCACCCATTTCTAATGCATGTTTTATTATTTATGCTTTATGTAACGGAATGGGTCATGTTTTAATAAATTATCGAATGCAATATAAAGTTAAAACAGTTAAGCATATTTGAGGTAGCTAAAGGAACAATTGCTGACCAATTTAAACCTATATGGATACCTAGATTACACCTTTCTACTTTTTTGCAGGTGTGCAGGAAGGCTAAAGATCAGAGCGATATCCTTTTTTGTTGTCCAAGGAATATTCAGAAGATAACAATCTATTTGTTAGCCTAACCAAGAAGAAGAATGCGATGATAAGTTGTTGATACGTGCAAAGAGGATGTCATTATGCAAGTGAGGATTTATTGCAAAGACACAACTTGCACAAATATTTGTTTAAGCAAATCTTCTCAAATGGGTAAATAAAGGTATATTCTATAACCCTTTCATGTTGTATGTACATATTTTTTATTTTTTTATTTCTTTTTATTTTTCTTTTTAGGTTTATTTTTTTTATATTTTTTCTTTTCCATTTTCATATCAAAAATGAAATAAATTTCTCTTTTTACATCTTTTAGTTATCTTTAAAAATCAAAAAACTTTAGACATGACAATGAATATGATTTCACAAGATAGATTCAGACGATATTATCTTTTTCGTATATAGGCTTGATTGTGCTATACAGGTTCACATATGACTTTCCAATCTATGTGTATGTTCTTTTTGCACACAATAATTAAAATATGATTACATGATACATTGTTTACACGAGATATTTCATGCAGCAATCTCACATATCTATTTTTCTACTTAACATATTTTGTGATGTGAAATAGTGGTTGAAAGTCTTATGTTTGGTTTATGGATATTTTGTTGGTTATATCAATTATTTTTTGAGCTCATTTTTTACTTCGCTAAAGCATAGTCCTTCATCTTTATATGCACTAAAATACATTTGTTTCAAATATCAATCAAACAATAAGAGTTTATTTATTAAAACAAGATCAAAGATCCTCACACTTATAAAATCCATAGAAAAATTGAGTGTATTCCTTAAAAGATGGTTAAAGACCCACACTCGTGAATTTGTATTTGTACATTTCTCAAAAGGTATTCATCTTATACTGAATATATTTTATATTTAGAGATGGTATAACTCGCCCACCAAACAATATTATTCTTCCTTCTACATCCTATATGGTTTAAGTGATAGATGTCACTTTGGTCTTTAGTCTCTAAGGTTGAGATAGTGCAAGGATAGATGACACTTTGGTCTTTTGTCTCTAAGGTTGAGATAGTGCAAGTCTTATTATTGCTCAATATTACTTTGATATACCTGAATTTATCCTATGAACTAGTATAAGTCTTTTTACTATATTTTTCACACACTTTACACAGATATTAATCTTTTGTGTGTGCTTTTTGATTTGGTTTCTACCATATTTATGTGTTTTATCATTAAATTTTGATCCTTTATGCTATTTTTCTATAAATGTTTTATGTGAATCAACATGCTTTTCTCTCCTATACACCTTTTGAATGTTTTTTTTATCTTTCCATTCTATTAAGTATATTCATTGGTGTGCTTTCCACTTTTGCTAATAACAAAATAACAAAATGGGGGAGAATTATGAAATTTGATGAGTTTTGCATGAGTGATTTTTTCTCTAAGTGATTTCAAATTTGATTTTTTTAATAAAATTTTTAAAACACTCGATGCATTATTTTAGGGGGAGTTTTATAAAACTTGTGCTTGATTACACTTTTTATGATTGCATGAATGTAGGGGGAGCATTGCATATCATTTATTATTGCATGAAAGTGTATTTATGCTTATTATTGATATTTATATATCTCAAATATGCGTGTATTTTGGTATTTTAAATTTTAAGTTTGTTATTATTAAAAGGGAGAGATTGCTAGGACATACTCCACAAAATATCTCTTGTTTGAGTAACAAAATTTTTTTATTTTGTAATAATATTTATTTGAGATGATGTAGTTTAGGTATACAAATATAAGAAGTGTACGAGGCAAAACGAGATAAAAATCAACTCAGAAGTTGATTTCAGCTTCCTAACCATCGATGATAGACATTCACCATCAATAGCAGGAAGAGCTCATCAATGGTCAACAACACTCATAAATGATTTTTACTCTAGATACTTTTATATCATTAATGAGCCTATCAACCATCGATAGGGCCTCGAAGCCATCAATGCGAGAGTCACCATCAATGGTAAACACTTTGATTGTAAAAATTTGAGATTTAATCTCAGCTATTTTTTATTTCTTTTATCTCCAATCTCTACCAAGTTTAAGATATCTCTCTTCTGATCTATTGAGGACGTAATATCATTGAAAAAGAGAGACAGAGAAGAGGAGAGTTTTAGGTTTTTTATTTGTGAGAGATTTTATTGAAGGATTTAAGCCCCAAAGCCTCGATAAACTCTCACCTGTCACGCACAACATCGTCAGATCATTTCAGCAATAAGAGCAACTCTTGGATTGATTCTCTACACTATTCTTCATTGAGCTATACTTATATTTATTGAAGGACAGTTTGTTTAATAAAAAGGTTGTAAGATATTTCTATTGGTTTGGTTTGAACTTATTTTATGGCGTACTCATGCCGTTTTGAATTAAGGGTTTAGACTAGCAAGGACTAGGTGTTACTCATTATAGATACTTAGGCTAGATGACTAATTTTGAGTTGATTTCAGGGTATGGTCTTGTATCCCTATTGAATCGAGTTTCTAATTCATGAACTATTTGCATAGTGAAAAGCTCCTTTGGGAGAAGAAAGAGTAGATGTAGGATTGCTATTAAAACAACTATAAAATCTTATGAGTTTTCGGTTGGTTGCTATTTGTGTTTGATTATTGTTAATTTCTTTTATTTTTTTCCCATTACATATTCTGAGTTTTTGGCAAAGAATGGTAACAATCCTATTTACCCACTTTAGGCTTGCATCTCAGATCCATCAACTATTTTCAATGAGGTACCAATGGTGACAGGCTGGAACCCATCACCAATGTTCCATGGTGGCAAGTAAGCTCGTCGCCCATGTCTAAAATATCGGTGATGGGCTTCCATGTCACCAATGCTCATTGGTGATAGTTTCGCCAATGACTAATGTTATTGACATTGGTGACGAGTACATCCATCACCCATGAGCATTTGTGACAAATTACCCCATCACTATTAATTATTGTGACAAAAAAGTGGTCCAACCACTTGGCTCCATATACGCAAATAATATAATATCATCTATACAAATTGAATATCAAATCCCCATATCTATCCACAAAGCAATCACATCACAATATATAATCAATATTCATATCACATATTTATATCAAACAATCACATGTAATATAGAAATCTCATCTTACATATCCATCTACAAAGCAATAAAATCACAAGCACATGCTAAAGTCAAATATAAAAACATATCTACATGTCTAAACAAGTCTAACACAATTTAAAAGTACATAAATCTCTAATAACACATATCTAACCATAAAATATAATGCATATAGAAAAAAAACCTACTCCTCGTCGTCATTGTTGTCTCTATTATTGGTGGTAGCTGCATCAGGATGTCGTATTGCATTGCTGTTTGTTTGCGTCAGAAATTTGATTCATTTGGGAACTCATTACAATTGTTTATTGACTTACAAGTTCAAAAGAGTGAGCCTTTTTATAAGACTTCTCTTATACAAAAGAATTTAAACATAGGATTTCCTAAAAACACACGCAGGATCATTTATCGATCGCTGCTTGCGTGGGTTCTTTGCTTATGTCAGGGTTTATCTGTGGACCATCGCGGATCAGATACGACTGATTTTGTTATCTCGCGAAGGAAACAAGAAATTGAAGTGAATGACTTAGCAAGATGAGGCAAACACTATTCTCGAGATCACAACAATGGTGCGATCTCAAGGAAACTGCAAAGGAATGGTGTTGATGGGGTGCAGATCTCTAGAACTCTTCCTCTTATTGTTGAAGAACTCACCAAGAACTTGTTTCCTCCTCTCTGAAATTCGTGTTCCTTGCTCTCCAAAATGTCATGGCTTTGCCTCCAGCTCAAAATTCCTGATTTTTCGTGTATAGGGGCCCTAGGCTTGTATTTATAGCCTCCGGAAGCTATGTTTTCAGATAAGAACTAATGATTTGATTTTATCCTTAGTTAAAACCACTTAACCACATTTAGAGATAGCCTTAAGACAGTTAGGGAGGTTCAGGAACCGTCAAAATAGATCGAAACCATAGAAAATGAGTCCCGGGAGTTCTGACAGGTGTGAAACACCAATGGTGTTTCTCACTACAGGTGCAAAACATGGGTTTTTTGTCTGTTGTTTTGCCATTTCGTGCATTCTGTTGATTTGTATGCTTCACCGACTCGCTTCATGCATTCGTTTACTTCTTCACGGCATCAGACAATCCTATTTGACTCGGATAATGGCATTCATCGCCTTCTCTTCATCTCGAGCTGCATGCGGGAACCTATAGGTAATTTTTGACGCCTACAGATACCCCCTCCAAAGTGTTTCAATCTCCTTCTTTTATAGAGGAGTGTGGAATAGTTTGGATATGATACGTCCAACCTTTAATTTATTGACTTCTTCAGCTTTCAGTCTATTCAGTATTTTATTAAATAGCTAAAATTCTTCCAGTGTTACGTTTATCATCTGACCATTGTCAAAATCTTGAACTAAAGTTGGTGTGTTGATTTTTGAATTTAACTCGTGTCATTGAATCAATGTTGAACTGATCATCTTTGTTGGGAATTCGTATCTGAATCACAATTGAACTCCCTAGGATTATCCTTTGACTTGAAATTCATCATGAGCCTTATTTCAGCAAAAATCATCGATGTGTCGACTAGCGTAGACCTTCGTTGCAACGCAGTGACTGGCATTGACTTTAATTGTAATGCATTGACCGACATTAACTTTTTGATGCAACACGTTGACCGGTGTTGACTCATGTTGACCAGCGTTGACTCTCATTTGCAACGCGTTGACCGGTGTTGACTCTCATTTGCAACGCGTTTACCTGCATTGAATCTCATTTGCAATGCGTTAACCGATGTTGACTCTCATTTGCGATGTGTTGACTGGTGTTGACTTGTGTGAATATAGTTTATACTCATACATTGACTAGAGTCTATACAGTTTAAGCTCTTAAGGTGTTGGAGCGCGTGATAGGCCTAAGTGTAGAGGCTGCAGGACTAACTGTTGATGATGGTTCATCTGTAGGTACGTATCTTACCCTTACGTTCGGCTAATTATTTACTTAACCATAGGAGAGTTTTGGTTATAGGACCAGCTATTAGAGCTGATACGACTACCATTGCGAATGCTTTAAAGGTTCCTCATGAAGACTTCAGCTAGAATTGATGTTGTCCTAGGTACTCAAGTCATGAGACCAACTGATGAAGTTGGTGCGTCAGTGACTATCACACTTATAGGATTTTTGGCAAACCCTCAGCCATCAATGGATTTGATAAGCCTTTATCGACTATCGTTTGAGTCGGACTAGCATGCAGGTTGTTTAAGTCCGTTCCATATGTAACGTTGTGCTAAAAGAATGAACTCTCTTAGACTTAATGCTACGGCATCGAATACATAGACTTTATCATTTGCCACGGAAATAGACTACCCGATAACGCGTGTTAGGCATAGACTTTAGGATTTTTGGCAAACCCTCAGCCATCAACAGATTTGATATGCCTTTATCGATTATCGTTTTAATCGATCTTGCATGTTAATTATCTAAATCGGTTTCACATGTGATGTTGTGCTATGAGAATGAACTCTCTTAGACTTGATACTATAATATTGAATACATAGGCTTTATCCTTTTTATGGGGAAAGACTAACCGGTAATGCGTGTTAGGCGCAAACTTATCTCTACTTAGGGGTCGCGATAAAGTCTTCTATGTATGCAAGGCATGGATTATGGTGTTATTAATAATGGTCAGCCACGATGTCAAATACGTGGGCTTTTGTTCTTTTCACGGCAAAAACTAACCGGCAATGTGTGTCAGACGTAGACTTATCTCTATTTAGGGATTGAGATAACGTCCCCCAGACGTGAATCCTGGTGTCCTTCTCATGGAGAAAGGTTAACCGGCAACGCGTGTTAGATGTTAATTTATCTCTACTTAGGATTCGAGATAAATTTCCTTGTGTGTGTAAGGCATGGATTTTAGTGTTATTAATAACAACATAGCACGATATTGAATACGTGATCTTTTGTCCTTTACACGACAAAAGACTAACCAACAATGCGTGTTAGGCACAGATTTATCTCTAATAAGGGATCGAGATAAAGTCCCCCATACGTATAAAGCATGGATCTTGATGCTGGAGAGGAAGAATTTTATATCCTATCTCCTGTTTGTCTTTCTTAGGGCACAAAGAAACCATTGCTGGAGAGGAAAAATTTTATATTGTATCTCCTGCTGCAAAAAAACTCAAAGTGGGATCTCCACTTCGAGAATCTAAAGGATGAAACTAAGAGTGGGATCTCCACTCTAAGAATCATAAAGATTTAGATAACCCTAACTGTTTAAAGGTTTGATTATATAATCTGAAGGGGGGTTTGTTTATCGAGATGAAATTCTGACTCTGGCTCTGACTATTTAAAGGTTTGGCCAAGTGGAAGTTTGAGACGACTCTAACTGTTTAAAGGATTGATCGCCAGATATGGGTGGAGGCCTTTCGTTTATCGAAAGGGAATTTCGGTTTTGGTCCTAACTGTTTAAAGGTTTGACCGAGTAGGAATCGAGGAACGACTCTAACTGTTTAAAGGTCTAGTTGCTCGATTTGGAAGCAGACCTCTCGTTCATGGAAGGAATCGAGAAGGGATTTTGGTTATGGTCCTAACTATTTAAAAGTTTGACCAAGATGGATTTTGAGAAGACCCTAACTATTTAAAGATTTGACCGTTCAATTTATGAACCTCTCGTTCATGGAAGGAATCAAGAGGGGATTTTGACTTTGGACCTAACTGTTTAAAGGTTTGACTAAGAAAACAGAGGGAGTGAAAGTACAAATAACAGTGGGAATGTTAATTTGCACAATTCACTCAGAGGATGGATGGATTTAACCACGAAGAATTTTGGTGGACCCACCGTCAGTTGATTTGATCGGTGAAAGATTTTATGGTAGAGGACTGTGAATCATCAAGCACTCCACAATTAGACCATGGGAGTTTCATAAGGGAAGACTGATCCAATGAGGTTATTGAATCTCATCTTAACGAAAGAGTACTTAGAAAGTTACAGTAGGAGTTAGCGAAATTGATCCTGACGATTGAAACCAACCAAGAATCGGATGAATGAAAATCAAATGAGACATGCTTCATCCTTGAAGGATTTTAGAGTTTCGTGAGGGAAGATTGACTTGATGAAGTCATTGAATCTCATCTCAATGAAAGAGTGCTTTGAAAATCATAGTGGGAGGGTTTTAATCATTTTGGACATGATTGAACAGCTACAGTGGGGGGTTCTTAATCATTTTTATTATGGTTAAGAGTGGATTATTCAGATGATTAGTTTTCTCCTTGAATAATCAATTGGTTTTGGGTTATCCTTAAGAATACCATACATAGCATTCTCTAGAAACTTCTTGTTAAATAGGTTATCCCGAACGTACTAGGGATAGTACTTTTTTTAGGAACTTTCTATTTGTGAACAATGTTGCTGTTCTTGATACAGAATCATGACTTGGTTCCTGACTTCGTAT
Organism: Asparagus kiusianus; assembly: GCA_022839385.1. Classification (NCBI taxonomy): domain Eukaryota; kingdom Viridiplantae; phylum Streptophyta; class Magnoliopsida; order Asparagales; family Asparagaceae; genus Asparagus; species Asparagus kiusianus. Next base: position 508,821 of record BQKN01064981.1, on the reverse strand, counting down.
TCATCCATGATAACCTCGTATCCACCCTAGCTTTTTGGGTGAACCTGAGTCCAATCACATTCGGCTGCATTGTTGGAGTACGTAACTTAAGGGAGAAATTTTAACCTCTTATACTAGTCGGAGGTAGCCGGATTATCCATAAAAATATTATGTGTAATATTCTCCAGGAACTTCTCGAATAGTTTAGCCTTGTATACTAGTTGAAGGTTTAGGAAATAGTTTATACTCATATACCCTTTGGAGTGCATGAAGAAGTAGTTTGGTTTGTTTTGCTATTATGACGTCGGAGTCAATTAAGGTTTGGATTTTGTTTTGAAGACCGAAACAAGCCTTGGTGGGATGAAGAACGCTCCTATGGTATGCACAGTATTTTAGATCCGTAATCCTCTTAGCTCCCTCCTGATCTTTAATAGGTGGTAGCTCGATTTTATTATTGTTCAGGAGGTACTTGAAGATGGCTGGAACATCATCATCCCTGAAGGAGTACTGTTGCATCTAATGTGGTTATTGTGGTGATTTCTACCACGATTGTTGCTGTAATGTTTGATTAACATTAACAGCCTTCACAGGTGGCATCAGTTAGCTTCTCTCAGCCTTTTTCCTTTTGAGAAAATGCTCGTCTTGCTCACCAAGTATTTTCAAGTCTTTCCAAGTTTTGGACGGCACGACCCCTAGGGCTTCCAGGATGTTAATGAAAAGGTTGTTATGGCAGGTTTGGAGGATGAATTCCTCCGTGTCCGGATCTCGACAGTTCATCGCCTTATTCTAAAAGCGTTTGATGAAGCTATCGACTGACTCTCCGTCTTTCTGTTTCTCATCGAAGAGTGTTCCGATAGACACCTTAGTATCATCATCGAAGAAGTTGGTGAGAAACAAGCCTTCTATATCGTTTCATCTATTGATATTTCTAGGCTTGAGACGACGATATCAATCAAAGGCAGCTCCACGAAGGGTGCTAACGAATGACCAAACCATCAAATGTTCGTTGCCGGAGATCATGCCCAGGTAGGACTTGAAATAAACCAGATGTTGAGTGGGTGAACCTCTTCCATTGAACAGCGTGAAGTTAATTAGATTAAATTTTACCGGATATGGAATCGACTCCAACTCTCTGGGATATAGACATGGAATCCCAGTCTTATTCACCTCTCGAGCAGACATTAAGGTGTTGATCTTACTTTTGAGGTCTTTCATCTTCTGGTGCTCTTCGCATGTATTTCGCTTTGGGTAATTTTAGGGAGGAACAACGGGACCACCCCTAACATTGTTATTATTGATGAGACCACCGCCAGCGTTTTCGCTATCGGGAGGGGTATCAGCGTTGCGATTTTCCTCTACTTCCAGATCGCTGTCTACTTGATTAGCAATATTGTGATGGCTATATTCACTAATCTGATACGACAAAGTCCAAATCTGTTGGTCATATAATTCCCTTATTCGCTACACAATTAATTCTATTTCAACTTTGAACTCCTCCTTTTTCTTGGCCAAGGTGCCTTCAAGGATTTTGGCTATTTGTTCGGTGTTGATCATGAACACTTCATGAGCTTGTCCCTTGCTAGACATCGTATTGTTAGAGGTGATTGCGAAGCAAGTATCCAAAAGTTCATCCTTTAAAGGCAGTCCTTCGTGCATCCTTGTGTAATCCCTATGTTTGACGGCTTCTAGCTAGAGCCAAGATATTCGTTGGGCTATTCCTGAATTGATTTTTCTTCCCAGATAAAAGTTGGGATGGATTAGAGCTGTTCGAGGCAATCACTAACTTTCCTTTGTCATCAATGTTGATAGTGACTTCAGGGAATTCGTCCTCTTGACCGATTGATTTTCTTTTGCGAAAACACCTTGTCTTGGGTTTTGACGCTTTAGAAGAAAGTCATTGAAATACCGAGACCCTTCGTGGAGTGGTCTTAGAGCAACTACATCTGATAATATTTCCCTTATTAATCTCTCACAAGGATAATGAGAGTCTGATTCTGGGATACTTTACTTTCGAGATTTGTTCGTATACCCAAACTGATAGTACAACTCGTCAGCATAATTACCAAAGTAATCTATCGAGTGTTGGCACAACTTCCCAGGTGTAACGTCATCGTCGTCTGATAGACATGTTTCCTTCTAGAGATATACCACCTTGCTGGAATTATCAAGAGTCACATGTTTGGAACTATGTCGTCTTGAGTGTGGGACCTCAACGGGCTCCTAGAATTTGACACGTAGTCCAATGCGGTTGGGTACAGGAATTTTCCCATTATAGGATGGCTTTGATAGTTTAGGAGGACGTGTACGACCCTCAATCCGACAAATTGCTTGGAGTTCATTGGACGGGCCCAAGCGTTCTCTGACCGGAGCTTTTCCTCGATTCTCATGCAAAGGACCATGATGATCCACCATCGTCTTCTTGAATCAGAACAAATCCACGCTACCCTAGGACTTTACCGGAGGTACGGGATCAGATGGAACAGGATCAAAGGCTGTCGGAGGCTGAGAACCATGTGCTGAGCTAAGATCAGTTGCAAAACACACTTGGTGTTTCGCACCAGGTAGAAGTGTTTTGGCTATTTTTGGTGTTGTTTTGGCCTTCGACATCGAGACTTGTTTAGATTTTGGTGATTCTTTAGCCACCTCTTCCTTCTACAGCTCCTGTGCATGAGAATCCATGCATGAGCGAGAAGTGCGTGACACTTCTGGATGCACTCCTTGAGAGTCGAACGGGTTCGTTTGACATGAACCCACTTGTTGGTTGATGGTTTGGAGGAGGGATCAGTTGCTTGTTGTGGCTGTGGCTTAATCGCTTGGCGCCTCCTAAATTCAAAATCCACTTGAAGTGGAGTCTGTTAACTTGCTCCAGGGCTTTGGTGAATCGACGAGCAAGGAGTTGGCACTGCCTCTGACGAGCCCTCTTCGTCAGAATTAGTGTGCCTTCAGTGGACAACTCCTTAACTGGAGGGGAGTTATCTTGAGCAGTAGATCTTGCCTCCTTGGATGATGGAGAGGTGATTGGATGAGAGTCGTCACTCTGGGTCTTCAGATCTAGAGACCAACGAATCTTTTTCTAAGAAGAGACCTTCTTGCGCTTGCAAGGGGAGGAGGATCTAGAAGAGGAGGATGAGACATACTCCTCAAACTTCTGTTGGTCGAACTCATACTTGACCTCTACTTCAATTAGGATCTTGATCCTTGGTTGTGACACTCCGGTCTCAGTAGCGAGACCGTTGTTTCCCACTGTGGTCGCCAGTGTGTTTGCGTCGGAAATTTGATTCATTTGGGAACTCATTACAATTGTTTATCGACTTACAAGTTCAAAAGAGTGAGCTTTTTTATAAGACTTCTCTTACACAAAAGAATTTAGATAGAGAATTTCCTAGAAACACACGCTGGATCATTTATCGATCGCTGCTTGTGTGGGGTCTTTGCCTATGTCGGGGTTTATCTGTGGACCATCGCGGATCAGATCCAGTTGATTTTGTTGTATTGCGAAGGAAACAAGAAATTGAAGTGAATGGCTTAGCAAGGTGAGGCAAACACTCTTCTCGAGATCACAACAATGGTGCGATCTCAAGGAAACTACAGAAGAACACTGTTGAAGGGGTGCAGATCTCTCAAACTCTTCCTCTTTTTGTTGAAGAACTCACCAAGAACTTGCTTCCTCCTCTCTAAAATTCGTGCTCCTTGCTCTCCAAAATGTCAGGGCTTCGCCTCTAGCTCGAAATTCTCGATCTTTCGTGTATAGGAGCCCTAGGCTTGTATTTATAGCCTCCAAAAGCTGTGTTTTCGGATAAGAACTAATAATTTGATCTTATCCTTAGTTAAAACCACTTAACCACATTTATATATAGCCTTAAGGAAGTTGGGGAGGTTCAGGAACCATCAAAACAGATCAAAACCGTCGAAAACGAGCCTCGAGAGTTCTGATAGGTGCGAAACACCATTGGTGTTTCGCACTACAGGTGGAAAATACGGGTTTGTTTTGTCCGTCGTTTTGCCGTTTCATGCATTCCGTTGATTTGTACACTTCACCGAGTCACTTCATGCGTTCGTTTGCTTCTTCACAGCATAGGACAATCCCATTTGACTCGGATAACGACATTCATCACCTTCTCTTCATCTCGAGCTGCGTGTGGGAACCTATAGGTAATTTTTAACGCCTACACTACTCCTATGAGAGTATCTCCTCTAGCTTGAAAAGAATGCAAGTTAGTATGAGAATGTTTTTTACAAAATTTGTAACGTGTATACCTCTCCACTTCTAAATCTAACACTAGATTATTTAACCGTTACAAATGCCCACTAAGTTTATATCATGGGGAAGAATATCCCATAAGAAAGCAGAACTTGGCGTGCCACACAAAATATTTGGCATTTATGCACTCTCTAACTCACTCGTAATAGTGGGAAGAATATTGAAAGCCACATTAAGTTTAAGATGATCGATCATGTACTATCATATATCATACTACCAAGCATGGACGGTGTCTCCTATGGTCACTAAAAGGTCACCGTCTACTTGCTAGCCCCAATCCTAACATTGGTGATTGACCTGGCTATAGCAATTGATAATGGCACCCTCCTCTTCTTGGATGGTCTAGGACAATAAGCCCTATTAACAACTTCCATCCACTACTCTCTAGTCATGTGATTAGGATCCAAATGAGTGTCTTCTATGCACTGAGACTAGAGGGCTTGGATCAACACTTCATCTTGCATTGTTTTTAGCATGATTGGAATATCATATAATAATAAGTAATATAAATTATCAACTCAATTGAGAAATTATAAAGTCTTGACAAATGTGAAATTAGCTTTATACTTAGAATCACATTACTAATCTTTGACACCTTACTACTCTGGTTATAGCCCTCGGGTGGTGTATGAAATTACCCTAGAGGTGGGAGGGGGATGAACAGGGTCATCAAACAATAATGTGCAATTAATGAAATTCAATGCAATTCAAGAAACAATATAACAATATAACAATATGACAATAATTAAAAGAGGAAGAGTTAGAGATAGTTAGCCAAATTGACACGCCAATATGTTCATGAGGTTCTGTCCTCTCGACCTACGTTCTTGACCACCTCTCCCAATGGTAATTCACTAACACAAACTGGTTTGGAAGTCAGAACTTCTACACAACGATCTCCTCGAGATCAAAATCTCCACACAATGATCTTCTCGAGATCAAGTTCTCCACACAATACAAGATTAAAGAAAATGATCTCTCTTACAAGTTTCCTATAGTAAGGATAAAGAGATGAACAAATAAAGCTCAGGGATTTGTAGGATTTGAAAATGAAAACCGAAAACAATCAAGAACTTGAAAATGAGTGAAAATGTAAGCTTAGAATTTCTTAAAAAAAAACTCAAGTGTTTTTCTTTTCTTGCTTAGTTTGCTTAGTTACTGAACAAATGAGGGCTGAAGGATATATATATAGACACTTAAAACAATAACACAAAACCAAAGAAAATCACAAAATCCAACAAAATCCCTAAAATTCCAAAGTCTGGAAAACTAGCCGTTATACTGTTATCGATGAATTGGTGGACCATGATCGGTTGACCGATGAGATGACCGTTGGTTAAAACAGAAAGCTGATGACTCCATCGGTCGACCGATATGTGTTCATAGGTCGACTGGTCATATGCCATCGGTCGACCGATGAACGTATATCGGTTAACTAATGCGTGGCTAACTGCGAGTTCTAAAAAAGAGCTTTTGATCGGTCGACTAGTAGGGACGAATCAGTCGACTGATAACTGATATGTTCTAGATAAATGAAATTTTTAGAACACTTGATTTTCTAAAATAGATTTAAAATATTAAATTAACTTCAAGTGTATATATATATATATATATATATATATATATATATATATATATATATATATATGAACTAATAGACCCAAAACTAACCCAAATTGAAACCCTAACCTATGCATCCATCGATCGACTGATGCCAAGCATCGGTCGACCGACCAGAGGACGGTTTCAGCAACTAGTTCTCGTGCATACGTGCATGTTTATACTTATATATATACATATATATACTTAATCGATCTCAAATCAATTATCAGCATATTTATTCATTTCACAATAGTATTCACTATAATAAAACTCATTTAATATTATTTTCCATAATATTATCATAATTACCGGGTTTTACAACATCCCACCACTTACAACAAAATAGAACAAAATTTCTTCCACTAATATACGCTAATTCGATAACTTTAACCAAAGCACCATAATAATCTATACCTCCACCATCACCAGCATCACTAACAATCGTAACACTGCTATTTTGAGTTGACAAACAATTATCTTAACTTTCTGTATGAAATCGATGTCCATTTATGACAAATCCAGTAAAACATTTGACAATCTTACTTAGACCACGAGATAATGAAGGTAAGTCATGTTCTTCTCGATAACTCTGATAAACCTATACAAAACCAAGATATGATCATGTCATGGAATATGTAATAAAAAGAACCAAAAAGAAAAAAATATAAGGCATGCTATTTACTAGAGATGGAAACCACTCAATAAAGTTCTTATCCTAATCTTTATCACCATAGTGATTTGTGGGTTCTCTCACGAATTCATTGTAGTCCCTATATTAATATATCATAAATATGATTAACGTTGACAATTATAGTAAATTATTAATAGAATCTTAAACTTTAGTGACATACTCAATGAGTGGCTTCACTTAATCATAGTTCTTTAGAACATAAATAAGAGCTTGCATCCACTCACGTTCATTAAGATAGCGGGTGGTAGCGGCACCAAATGCCCTCTCACTATGTCTAAAAATAAATAGTTGTCATTCATGACATTCTCTATTGCCATATTCATAATTTCTTTCAAGGCGATTAAACTTTGTCTCGAAGCCATTTAGATACCTTGAGCAAAGAGTCATACATTCATCTGCTATATATCCTTCGACAATTGACCCTTATAGACGTGCCTTATTTCTGATACATATAACTTATAAGTATAAAGTTAACGCTCCACTAGGTACATCCATCAAATTGAATAGGCCCTCCAAGTATGGCTTCAGATGCTAAATGAACTACTAAATGAAACATAACATCAAAAATTAAAGGTGGAAAATCTTCTTAAGCTTACATAACGTAAGTGGAATCTGCTCATACATTTGCTTTAGTTCATCTACCCTTAATGTCTTGACACATAAAATAGTGAAGAATATGAAAAGTTCAATAATCGGTTCACACACTTTTGCAGGAAGAATGCCACGAATCGATACAGGAATCAAGCGCTCCAAAAGAATGTGACAATCATGACGCTTTAGCCCTAAAATCTTATGCTCTTTAAGGTTTACACATTGAGAAATATTGGATAAAAATCCATATGGAACTTTTAACTCCTTCAGAAATCAACAAAATTTGCTTTGCTCTTCTTGGGATAAAGTATAACAAGCTGCTAGTACCACAAGTTTATCTCCTCTCTAGATTTGATGTAACTCCGGTTTTAAACCCATTTCTTGTAAATAGAGATGGGCTTTGATATCATCCTTTGTCTTTCCTTTGATGTTCATGATTGTTCCTAGCAGACTATCACAAATATTCTTCTCAATATGCATGACATCTAAATTATGTCGCAATAAGAGGGTTCTCCAATATGGTAAATCAAAAAAAGACTTGTCTTATTCCAATTATCTCCCTATCTTTCATGTGATATTTTTTGTTTCTTCTCAGAATGATTGATTAATGTGATCCCTATAAGATCTTCCACCTACTTAAGGATGTCATCTCCGGTCAACTTCGGCGCTCCATACCCTCTCTTCCTAGTGCCATCAAATGATTTCTTATCCTTTCTCCAACTGTGATTTTTATCAAGATAGTGACGATGTCCCATATATCTCTGCTTACCTCCATTAGATAACCTGATAGAGTGAGTGTGCTTATTATAACAAGGACATGCTAATTTCCCCTTAGTCTCTATCCAGATAAATTTGCATAAGTAGGAAAATCATTAATACTCTAAATTAGTACTGCATGTAATATGAAATTCTGTGTCAGAGATACATCATATGTTCGAACGCCTGAGGCTTACAACTCCTTTAGTTCTTCTATCAATGGTTATAAGTAGGTGTTAATAGCATCTCTAGGACCAGTTGGACCCGGAATGAGCATATATAACATAAAATTGGATTGCTTCATGCACATCCACGGTGATAAGTTATATGGTACAATTAAAATAGGTCATATGCTATATGAAACTTATGAATTTGTGAAAGGCTTGAAACCATCGCTTGCAAGCCCAAGCCTAACATTTTGGGGTTCTTCGACAAAGATTTCATGTAGCTCATTAAAGTTATTCAATGCCTTAGAGTCAGCTAGGTGCTTCATCACTCCATCCTCAACTTGTCTTTTATGGTGCCATCTCATATCATAAGCTATCTCAAAGACATGTTGTGACGTCCCTAGTTTCACACAAGGCTATAGTCCAAGGTAAACCCAGATATGTCAAATCTGTCATGTACCCACACTGTGCAATAATACATTTCACCAATCACAATAATATCCTCTAGTGGAATCAAATAAAAGTACAGGTACAAAACATGCAAAATATGAAAATGAACGCAATAGACATGATATAGAAAAGATATCTCATAAATAAAAAGAATCATCTCTCAACTATAACCCATCTGATAACTGAAATAATGAGAATGTCAACATGAATCAACTAGAATCGTACTAAGACACACTACCTTTACAATATGAGAATGAAACTCTAATATCTGAATAAAATAAATAAAAATCTACTGTGGAGTCTCTAAAACAAATGTGACGACGACTATGCAAGAATTCCGTCATCCTGTGGCTCTCAGTACCTCTGTACCGCTTGAAAGAAGAGAAACAACAAAAAGAACAACAACAATAGCGTCAGAATGCTACAACAAGATTACCTCCATCCGTCCCTAGAGTAAGGGCTACTCGGTGGAGTGAATACTCTATCTATTAAGCATGGTCTATCTAGATCATTTCCCCTCGTATCTAAGTAGAATTAACATTTAGAAACCTACAATACGAGACGTAGTACGTCGAGCAAAATAATCCAAACAAGGAAACCCTCATGTATATACCCTTGAAAGTACCCTAGAGGGGGTGAATAGGGTTATTACTAATCTTATTAGATATTAATGCTGATTAAAATTAATTAACAAATATATCCTAACAAAGATGATATTCAATAAGATATATGCAAGGATATATGTGCAAAGGTGAAAATAAACAAGAAACAATATAAACAAATTGTGGACACAAAGAGCAATCCAAATACAATGATATGATCACGGAGTTCGGACCTTCCGTCCTACGTCTTCGCTCCCCACTCCCGGGGAGAACTCCACTATAGACACACCCGGTTTAAAAGCCAGAACTTCTCTACACACTCGGTCTTCTAGCTTACTGAAAACTCTACAAATCTCTCACAATGTACATACACAAACTACAACCTCAAGTGTTGGTCCTCACGCATCACCTTCCTCAAGTGCTCGACTTTACTACCTCTCTCTAGGCTTTACTACCGACGCCACTCCTCTTGATATCGACTACGTCCTCACCACACACTCTTCTTGGTGTAAATGTGTATTACAAGGTGAACTCTCACAATATGGCTCAAATACAAGATTTTGTTCTCTACAATAGGTGAGAACACAATTTAAGCTCACTCTCAAGGTTACACTCATCACAACCCCAAATTATACAATATGTGAAAATAGTTAAGCTCAATGGTTGTGTGTGCAAGCAATGAGAAAATCAAATATAAACTTAATTAAATCTAGCAAATATGAATATAACAATTAAAGCATAAACAAGCTAGAGATAAGAGTTTAGAAACACTTCTCTAATAACAAGGGAGAGGGATTGGTAGATTGAAAGCCTAAACAGAAATTGATCTCCTCTTCTTGTAAAACAATCTTCATAAAACTTATTTTGTAAATTCTTAAACAAAACTTAAACTACCCTTAAAACTTGTTTTTAAACACTCTATTTCTTAGTTCAAAAATGAAATAGAAAGGGGTATATATAGGATGAAGAACCAAGGTACAAAACCCAAGAAAAACCAAGAAAAATGATAAAATAACTAAGGATGGAAATATAGCCATTACAGGCCATCAGTCGACTGACGGGTTAGATCAGTCGACTGATGAGCTGATCATTATAGACAGCTAACAGCTCATTGGTCGACTAATGAGCATAGTCAGTCGACTGATGACCTCATCAGTCAACTAGCCAGTCAACCAAAACAAAATAGAAACATTTGGCAGCTGTAGGCACTTTCATCAATCGACTGATCGGTCGACTGATTTTATCAGTTGACTGATCGGTTGACTGATTTCATCAATCGACTGATCGGTCGACTGATAACAAGTATACAGCCTATTTAAAGCAGAAACCTGATTATCAAACTGCCTTTAAAAATAGTAAACAAATTATAAAAATTATGAAACTTTGGAAAATGATTGTAAACATGATAATACACATGCTGCAAAAACTGATTTTCAAAAAGAATCTCCCAAATTTGAAATCTCATCATTTTGCAAAATCACATAAGTACGAATATGTTAAAAACTTGATTTTGTCAAAATGACTTAAACAAAACTTTGAAACACTTTAGAATGGATTTAGAGACTTATACAAGGTATAAAAATAGTGTAAATAAGTCTTCAATCCATAAACGTAATATTTTTGCAAATTCAATAGAATATGAAGCATATAAATGTGAAAATGAAGATATATATTTCTTTATATCTATATAGCTAAACCAAAACAACTTATCCATATAGAAAACAAATAAGTATTATATATCTATTTGTTTGCAAAAAATTTTGTGGATAAAACACATAAACCATTAAATTGTGTGTGTATAATATTGAGCTTAAGATATTAACACACAAGCTATAAACCCTAAACTAATTTATCCAAGCTTGATAGATCTTCAATATGCTTGACTTGGTTACGGATGAAGCTTGATCTTTAATATGACTTGATGTGCAATGACTTCATTCTACTATTCCGCCAACCTCCAATTGATATGATCGTGTAGGCTCAATCCATCCAACCTCCAACATATTGTTTGTCTAGAATACCTGATAAGAAAACATAAACATTAGATAAATAATATTAGGAATTATTTGTAATCATCAAAACAAGATTAGAAGATGTAGGCTCATAACATGAGACCTAACAACCCTATGTCTCAAATTGTAGATGCCTAAACATTAATACTAATATAGAGATAAACAATCTAAATGAAATTAATAATTAGAAATCCACAACATGATATGTAGTACGTCAAGCAAAATAATCTAAATAAGAAAACTCTCATGTATATACCATATGTCTCAAATTATAGATCGTTAATCATTGATCCTAACTAACAAGTAAAGAAAACAAAAAAGAAATATAAATACATCATTACGTTGTATTTATAATATCTTCCACAATCACTGGGGAGATAAAATAAATACAAACATATAATCTCGTATACTTTCAAGAGCAAAGTATCTCGGCCATATATCTCAAAGATGAGTTGAACTCATAACTGACATCCGCCCTAAACTTAGGCTATAAATCAATAGTCTTAATGTCACGGACTACACTGTAGGTATCTTAAACTGTGTACATGGCTCACTAGTCTCATTGCGATCTCAGCATGTAGCTTGAGTACGGGGCGGCCTACCATATAGGTATCAAAATAGATGGCTCACAATCACCATAAATAGACGGCTTACCAGCCTCATCGCACACTCGTGCGGACGGACTGCTATACAAAGCATCCAAACCCGACTTAATGGTATGTACATATAGAATATCGACACACTACCTCATGTAGCGCTGAACTGGGCTCATCAACGATATCCATCACATGCATAAACTGCGTATATCTGATATATCAACGTACTATCACATATAGTACTGAGCTATGCTCATTAACAATATCCAGCGAGTGTATGAACAATCACTACTCTATTATAATCAGATAAAAAACTCAACATAATTCCCCTTCGGATACCCATGTGTGTGCAAAGGCACTATACTTGTGTATGCATGAATGTACGTATGAAGAAGTGCGGCTCGAATTCGGCAAACTCGTCTCAAAATAGTGCAAAACAAAACTATAAAAGTCTGGAAATTTGCCCACAAGTCAACTTATAAACCTGACAAGTCGACTTATGGTAAGTTGACTCATGGCCTAGCATAAGTCGACTTGCAGCAAGTCGATTTTTAAGTCGACTTCCAGGTTGTCGTTTTGACATTTTCTGTGATATTTCTCAAACAAAACTCATTTTATTCAACATGGAACTTAGGAAATAGGTTATAAACATGTACAACTAATTCACAGAGATCAGATTCATTTAGATTAAAACTAGTTAGGGTTAATGACATAATTATACAAGATTTTCAATAAAGACATGAAAGGTCACATGATTGCCATAGCATGATCATTTATAAATATGAACAGAGACATAAAATTCATTTAAACATGTCTAAGTTATTTAGGTATCACAAACCTAGGGTTTAAGCATGATTAATTAGCATGAAAAGATAATTAAATATCAAACTAGGGTTATTGCATGAGTTAAGCATGTTTAAAAGATTAAAAATGAAAATAAATGAAAAACTAATGATCATGATCATGATTCTATCATAAACAGCAAGAAAATTTTACTGATCTAGCATTGGTTTGAGATTTAATATCAAAAATCTGACTTTTAACACTACAAGTTAAGATAAAAGCATGAAAACACGTATTCAACATCATATTAAACATCTAAACTAGTTATTTAACTATGGGGATGAGTTTCAACGAAGAAAATCTTGCCTCAAGTCGTTGTTGATCCTTCCAACATGCGTGCAAGACCTTTTCCTTTGATACAAACACAGATCTCGCCTTCCTCTCGCCAAATCCTTCACCAAACTCTTTCAAAAACTCAAAAATTTGAACTAGGGTTTTAGAGGTAGGGTGGTTGCTATATTATCTCGAGAAAGTATAGTAAAAATAGGGTTTAAAGGTTTATATAGGTCTGGGATCGAAACAAAATGGATATAACCCGAAACCCAAAAAACTAGAAATCAGCCTATAAGTCGACTTACGGATCTGACAAGTTGACTTATAGTAAGTCAACTTACGGATTTGATAAGTCGACTTGCAGCAAGTCGACTTATAAGTCGACTTAGCAGAGGTTTTATAGTTTTTCTTTTATTTTTCGTGTATATTTCATGCATGTTTCTCTCCTCTATTGGCCTTCTTATTTTGGTGATGATTTACAAACAATTTACATCTAATACTGTTTGTCTAGTGTTTGTATTTTACATTTATTCTAGGCAAACAATATGTTAGAGGTTGGATGAAATCGAGCATTCACGATCAAATCAAATGGAGGTTGGTAGAATTGTGGAGTGAAGCCTTACAATTCAAGTTAAAGATTCAAGTTCAAGCTTCATCTGTGAGTATACCAAGATAGAGCTTCGTTGAAGATCTCAAGCTTGGGTAAATTTAGTTTAGGTTTATATTATGTGTGTTAGTACTTTAAACTCAATTATATACACACATACATGTTTTGGTTTTGTATATATATAGTTATATATATACATATATGTTTTGGTTTGATAGGTTTTAGGTTTTACTATGAATACAATTGGAAAACATATTTTTGTTTCATACTTATATGCGTTTATATGATTTTATCAATATTAATTTTATTTAGTTCCATGAAATCATGTTTTAGTACATTATATGTGTATTTTAATAAAATACTATATTCATTGTTTATAGACGTCATAACAATAATTTACATCTTCTATTAAGTCTACAAAATCATTTTGTATTGTTTTAAAACATGGTTTAGCCAAAATGTTAAAATTCATATGTTTACATTTTCATGTTTTGTACTATTTTGTAAAATGATGATATTTTTTATTTGGGAGGTTCTTTTTGAAAACCAGTCTTTGAAGCATGTTTATTATCATGTCTACAATCATTCCCCAAATTTTACATTTTTTGGAATTTATTTGATATTTTTAAACAGGGTTTTAAAATCAGAAAATCAACTTCAAACATGTTTTCTCATATGTCAGTTTACGGTCGACTGTCACGGTCGATCGCATCTTTGATTTTCCCTGCGGAGCCATCAGTAACTTTCGTGGTTGATCGTCAGCTTAAAAAGTCCCACGGTCGACCATCACGGTCGACCGTCTAACTTTCTAGAAATTTCTCAAGCTCGAAAGTGGCTCGCGGTCGACCGCGAGATTTTCACAGTCAACCGACGTTCACTCCAACGGTCATTTTGTATAGAATTTGATTTCCGATTCTGTTGGTTTTTTGGTCATTTCTGTTAGGCTTTTGGCTGAGGTTTTGGGAGGCTATAAATACCCCATTGATCTCAGTTCTCATGGCAACCTAAGTTTTAAACAAGTTTTAACAAGGGTTTGTGTTTGGTTTAAGTTTTGTTTAAAAAGCTTTTAAGCAAATTGAGAGTTTGTTTTGTGATATCAATTTCACAAGAGCTTGAGGAGATCAACCATTGGTGTTTGAGCATCCAACCTTTCTCCTATACCTCTTGATCTATTGAGAAGTTTTCTAAACTCTATTTCTAGCTTTATATCTATTTGTTTGATTATCATCTTATTAAAGCTAGTTTTATTTTGAGTTTAGTTTTGATTTGATTTCACTCATTGTTACACGCACCCACATTGAGCTTATCATATTTACATATATATTATAATTAGGATTGTGAGAGATTGTAACATTGAGTCGAGCTTAATTGAGTTCTCATCTATTGTAGAGAACAACTATTATTGTATTCGTGCTTAATTATGAGATTCACATTGTAATACACTTGTACATCGAGAGAAGTGTGTGGCGTGAGTCGTGGATCGTCCCAAGAGGAGTGGCGTCGGTTGACGAACCTAAGGAAGGTTGTATCCGAGCACTTGAGGGAGACACGTCTAGTTCCAACACTTGAGAGGGTGTAGAGTGGGATTGCAAGAGTGTTGATTGTAGAGTTTTCGGTAAACTAGAAAACTGTAGTGTGAGGTGTAAACGTTGTTCGGGTAAACGTAGAAAACCCAGTTGTGATAGTGGATTTCTCCTCGGGAGTAGGGAGTGGAGACGTAGGACGAAAGGTCTGAACTCCGTGATCATATTGTGTGTTTGCATTGTTTATTTGCATACTATCACTCTTGTTTTGTTTATGTTTATTTTACCCTTGTATTAAGTTGTATATCCTTGCATATATCTCATAGTATATCTCATTGCTAGGATATATCTCTTTGTTCATATTGCTTATCCTAGCTCATATATCTTGTTGTATTTCATACCTGCTAGGATAACTTGTTAATTAGTTTTAATTGGTATAAAATCGGATTAGATTATCATAAGACCCTAATCACCCCCCCTTAGGGTCTAACATCCTCCACTCACATATATACACTGAATTGATCTCAAATCAACTCCTAACATAATTAAATATCAATATATGTTATTTATCACCATATAATATATTTATTATTATTTTTCACATAATATTCAAATTTTACAGGGTTTTGCATTCTTCCCCCCTTAAAAGAATTTTGTCCCCGAAATTTTTCAATCGTATCTTAGGGACTAATAATATGAGAAAAGCACCAAGAAGGGATAATCTAGACAAGGAAACCCTTCCATACATATCTCGTACCATTAATCCCTAGACATGAGCATAGTAATATCTATACTTAACCATCTAGAATGCGAATACTCCCACTTAACTCCTAACTAAGCGGAACAAGTACGTCGGGTGAAAATTCCGAACAAGGAACCCTTCATATATATACCATGTCTTCTGAATGATTAGGAGTTAAGTGTTAGTACCCTCGTTCTAGCGTTAAATATAAATATAACAATATGGATAATCATGAACACCAATCAAAATCAATCAATTTATCTGTTCAAACAGGTGTGGATAGTCGTGACGCATAACATCTTCGTGCTCCCTCTAAAATCCTCCTCAATATCTATACTTAATAATCTAGAATGTAAATACTCCCACTTAACTCCTAATTAAGCAGAACAAGTACGTCGGGTGTAAAATCCAAACAAGAAACCCCCCATATATATACCATGTGTTACGAATAATTAAAAGCTAAGTGCTAATACCACCATTCTAGTGTTAAGTATAGATATGAGCATGTAGATTATCATAAACATAGGTAAATCATGTCCAAACAATTTACTTGCTCAAATAGGGACAAGTCGTCATGATGCATATCCTCATCGCGCCCCAAGAAACTTCCTCAGCTCCTTTCTGATTCTATTGAACTTTAACTAAAGGAATCACTTTGTTTCTAAGCTTCTTTTCCTCCTTAGCAAGAATACACACTGGGATTTCAATAGTAGTCAGATTATCAAGAATCTCCACTTCTAGCGCGTCTATCACCCGCTGTTGTTCCTCGTCACGTAGATGCTTCTTAAGCATCGAAACATGGAAGATATCGTGCATACTCGATATCGATGCTGGAAGATCTAGCCGATATGAAATGGATCCAATATGCTTAACTATCATGAATGGACTAATATATCATAGGGAAAGCTTTCCCCGTCTACCAAATTGTTAAACTCCCTTCATTGGTGACACTTTCAATATGACATAGTCCCTAACCTGGAATCCTAATGGCTGTCGTCTCTGATCTGTATAACTATTCTGACGACTCTGCGTTGTAAGAATGTACTCCCAAATTATTGCTATCTTTTCTATAGTTTGTCTCACTAGCTCAGGTCCAAGCAATAGAATGTCCTATGGCTTTGCCTAACATATAGGCGATCTGCAAGGCCTCCCGTACAATGCTTCATACAACGCCATCCTGATAGTAGCTTGATAACTATTATTATATGCAAATTTAATCAATGGGATATGGTCCTCCCAGTTACCCTAAAAATCTATAACACATATTCGTAGCATGTCCTCCAACATCTGATTCACCCTCTCTGTTTGACCATCTGTCTAGGGGTGAAAGACACTATTGAATGATAACTGGCTGCCGAAAGCATCCTGAAAACTCCTCCAGAAATATGATGTGAAGATTGAACCCCGATCTGATATGATCGTCTCCGGGACTCCATGTAATCGAACTATCTCCGGATAAAAATCCTTGCATATGTCTCCGCTGTATAAGTTGTCTTCACTGGAATAAAATATGCTGACTTTGTCAACCGATCAACTATTACCCAAACTGAATCGTTCCCCTTTTTTATCTTTGGTAATCCTACAATAAAGTCTATAGAAATATCTACCCACTTTTACTCCGGAATGGGTAAATGCTATAGGGTCCCTGCCGATCTCTAATATTTTGTTTTTACTTGCTGGCAGGTAAAATATTTAGCCACATACTCTACAATCTCCCTATGCATGCCGCTCCACCAAAAGTGTCTATTCTGGTCTTTATACATTTTAGTTGTGCATGGATACACTGTGTACCTGGTACGATGTGCCTCATCAAATAAGTCCTCTTCAATTATGGATTACAAGGCATCACCAATCGGCCCTTCATTCGAAGTTCTCCATCTGCTCCAATGGTCTAATCAGCCTTTGGTTCCTTAGAAATCTCCCTCTTTCGGGTTTGAATCTAAGAGTCCTCTAGCTAAGCTATGACCACTCTATCTCTCTAAGATGGCTATACAGATAATGCTCTTAGAAATGCGCTACTCCCCCGATTTCCGGTCTAAAAAAATCAAGCTGGCTAAGGGTATGAAGATCTAGATATAACAAGTACCTTAAAGCCACAATCCGATGCCGACGCTTCTTGCTCAATGCATCTGCTACAACATTCGCCTTCCTCGGATGATACTGAATCGCAAACTCATAATCTTTGATAAACTCAACCCATCATCAATGTCTCTGATTTAACTCTTTCCGAGAGAAAAGGTACTTCAAACTCTGATGATCCGTGAAAAGCTCAAACTGTACTCCATACAAATAATGTCTCCATGTATTTAGTGCAAAGACTACTGCTACAAGCTTCAAGTCATGTGTGGTATAATAATGCTCATTTTATCAGCTATTGTGATATGTATGCCACTACTCTCTGGGTCTACATAAAAGCACCTCCTAGACCTGATAACGACACATATGTATAGACTATGAAGGTCCTGTCAGTGCTTGAAATAATTAATACTGGTGCTATAGTCAACTTAGCCTTTAGAGTCTCAAAGGCCTCCTGGCACTCCGTGCCGGCATGTAAATGGCGTCGTAATCCTTGAGAAATCCTGAATAAACTTCTTGTAATAGCCGGCCAAACCCAAGAAACTGTGAATCTAAAAAACGGTCTTTGGCGGCTCCCAATCAAGTACTGCCTCCACCTTAGCAGAATTTACTGCTATGCCCTCTCTACTGATGACGTGGCCTAAAATGTAACTTTAGATAGCCAAAACTCACATTTGCTGAATTTAGCATATAATTGATGCTCCCGCAAGGTCCGCAATGCTAAATGAAGAAGATGTTCGTACTCTGCCTCTGATATAAATTAGATAAGGATGTCGTCCATGAATACGATTACAAACTTGTCCAAAAAGGAGGAAAAACCTGACTTATCAAATCCATCAATACCGCAGGTGTATTGGTCAACCCAAATGGCATGACCAAAAATTCAAAAGACCCATACCGATTCAGAAAGGCGGTCTTGGGAATATCCATCTCCCGAACCCGTTGTTGATTGTTGGCCTCTTACAAACAATTTACCACTAATGTTGTTTGTCTAGTGTTGGTATATTTCTATTTATTGTAGACAAACAACACGTTGGAGGATGGATGAAATCAAGCATTCACGATCATATCCAATGGAGGTTGGCGGAATTGTGGTATGAAGCCTTGTAATTCAAGTTGAAGATCTAAGTTCAAGCTTCATCCGCAAAGTGTACCAAGTCAAGCTTATTGAAGATCAAGATTGCTTGGGTAACATTTAGTTTAGGTGTTATATTATGTATGTTTGTACTTTAAGCTCAATCATATACACACATACACGTTTTGGTTTTGCATATATATAGTTATATATATACATATATGTGTTGGCCTCTTTGTTTTGACGATGTTTAACAAACAATTTACCACTAATATTATTTGTCTAGTATTTGTGTATTTCTATTTATTGTATACAAACAACGAGTTGGAGGATGGATGGAATCGAGCTTTCACAAATATATCCAATGGAGGTTGGCGGAATAGTGGAGTGAAGCAATGCAATTCAAGTTCAAGATCCAAGTTCAAGCTTCATCCGCAAAGTGTACCAAGTCAAGTTTATTGAAGATCAAGATCAAACTTGGGTAATTTAGTTTAGGTTTTATATTATGTGTGTTAGTACCTTAAGCTAAATCATATATACACACACATTTTAGTTTTGGTTTCTATGTATATATATAGTTATATATATAGTTATATATATACATACATGTTTTTATAGTTTTCATGTTTATAAATATGAAATTATAATTTTCATATTTATTATTGTGTTTTGGTTTAACTACATAGATATGAAACAACAAACAAATTTCTTTACATTTTTATTTGTTTCATATTCTATTATGTTTCAGAATATATTGCATAGAATATGTAATTTTGTGAAAATATTATATTCTCAGGTTTTGGACTTAACAATAATCATATATATCTTTTATTAAGTCCACAAAATCATTTTTTAATGTTTCAAAACATGGTTAAGCTAAAGTGTCAAAACTCATGTGTTTAAAGTTTTTGTAGCATATGTATTATCATGTCCATAATTATTTCTCAAAGTTTTATATTTTTTAGAATTTATTTGATATTTTTAAACATGATTTTAAAATCAGATAAACTGCTTTCAAACCTATTTTTAGTCTGTGTCAGTTTGCGGTCGACCGCCACGGTCGACCGCCTTGAGTCCAGAACTTAATATGTGTTTTGATGGCTCGCGGTCGACCGTGGCGGTCGACCGGATGCAGTCCAGAGAGTTTCACGGTCGGCCTCCACGGTCGACCGGATGATGTCCAGAGCCTATATTCTGTTTCTGAGCTGCTCACGGTCAACCGCCGAACTGTCATTCAGCCTGTAACGGCTAGTTTCCAGAGCCCTTTTTTGAGCTGGTTTTTTGGTCTTTTCTTGGCTTTCACATGGGTTTGGTAGTGCATATAAATACCCCCTTATACCTCAATTCTTATAAGTATCCAAGAAATGTTTTAAATAAGTATTAACGAGGGTTTATGTTTGGTTTAATTTTTGTTTAAAAAGCTTTTAAGCAAATTGAGAGTTTGTTTTGTGAAATTAATTTCACAAGAGCTTGAGGAGATCAACCATTGGTGTTTGAGCATCCAACTATGCTTCCTCTACCTCTTGATCTATTGAGTAGTTTTCTAAACTCTATTTCTAGCTTTATATCTATTTGTTTGATTTTTATTTTGTTAAAGCTAGTTTTATATTGAGTTTAAGATTTGATTAATCTCTTTGTTACACACACCCATATTGAGCTTTTAGTATTTACATACATAGTATATTAGGGCTGTGAGAGATTGTAACATTGAGTTGTGCTTAATTGAGTTCTCGCCTTGTATTAGAGAACAAATCATTTGTTGTTACATTGTTAGTGTTGTAAAGTTTTCGGTAAGCTAGAAAACCGAGTGTGAGGAGTAGACGTTGATCGGTGAATGTTGAAAACCGATATTGTGAGTGATTTTGAACGTTGATCAGTGAACGTTAAAACCGACATTGTGAGGTGTAAACATTATTCGGATGAGCATAGAAACCCAGTTATGATAGTGGATTTCTCCCCGAGAGTGGGGAGCGGAGACGTAGGACGGAAGGTCCGAACTTTGTGATCATATTGTGTATTTGCATTGTTTATTTACACTATCACTCTTATCTTGTTTATGTTTATTTTACCCTTGTCTTAGTTTATATATCCTTGCATATATATTTATCATATAGGATATATCTCATTGTTCATATTGCTTATCCTAGCTCACATATATTGTTGTATTTCATACTTGCTAGGATAACTTGTTAATTATGTTAATTAGCTTTAATTGGCATAAAATCGGATTAGATTAGCATAAGACTCTAATCACCCCCCTCCTCTAGGGTCTAACAATTGGTATCAGAGCTTTGTGCTCTTTGATTTAAGGTCTAATCACCTTGAGTTAAAGATCCAAGTTATCTTTTTATGCTAATCCAATTTTGAGATTTTTGTTATCTTTCTTGCACATACATACTATATTATGGACATACATTGTGCATCTTGTTTAGGCTATGATCCTAATGTTGCTCCTAAAATAGATAATCTCCCCTATGACAAATGGTGTTCTAGATTTAACATATTTGTTAGATCTAAACAATTCAATTTATGGGAAGTTATTGGAGATGCTTATATTGTACCCACTTCGGAAAAATCCGAGTGGAGTAAAAATAATAAAAGAATGTTTAATATGAACAATCTTTTGTTAGAATATTTGCTTAATGCTTTTGATTCATCCTTTTCTAACAAATTTGTTCATTTTGATAGTGCTTACACCTTATGGAAATTTATTGAAGCACATCAAGGTTACTTGGAGGAGATTCGACGTGTTGTGGCGGAATCTACTTCAAGTTCATGTGGAGCCTCATCATGCACACGACCACTAGGCGATAGCCCTAGTGTGGTAAGCGATTCGAAATCCGAATGTGATTTATCTATTAATGAACTCGCTTGTACATATGATAGTTTAATGCTTGCCTATACTAAGTTGCATAATAATTTTATTGATCTTAAAAGCAAGCATGTAGATTTAAAATCCGATCATGAGTCGCTAGCTTCCAAACTTGATATTGTTGTTAAAGAGAATGCTATTTTAAAAGAAAATAATGAGTTATTAAGTTTTGAAAATAATAACACGTCTTCATCTATTGCTAGCTTAACTCATGCTAATAATAATGCCATGATAGAAGTAGAAACTATTAGAAATGAGTTTAATTCATTTAGAAATGATCATGTTTCATCTACTTCTATTTCCAATGCTTGTATGCATAATGATGAGTTGAATCATGTGAAAAACCGTATATCTTGTTTAGATTCAGCCTTAAACACATGCATTGATAATCATAAGAAACTTATGGACAAATGTGCTAAATCTAGTGCTGTAACTTATAAATCACCTACGCACTATACGCACTTGTATAGCAAAGTTTAGAAGTGCTCCTTTTGTGGTCGTAAAGGCTATTTAGCTAAATTTTGCTATGATGCATAAAAACATAAGAATATTAATCCTTCTTGTACATCTCATCAAGTCTCTTCATCACATGCACACACACATGCACCAATTGTACATCATAAGCATGCTAATGTGTTTAAATATGATTTTTGGGATCGATTTGGTCATTTGGCCAAATTTTGTTTTGATTTAAAGAGAGTTTTACATTTGCAAAATAATTTTAAAAGACCATCTATGTTTACAAATGTTTCTAATGTTTCCCGTGCACAATCATTTGGTCAACGTAAATTATTTCAACCTTTTCATTGCACAAATTGCAATCATAAAGGTCATTTATATAATTTTTGTTTTGACCGTATCCATGCACTACATGTGCCCAAATGGGTTCATAACCCTAGGGCTTTGAGCTTTAATGATAGGGTCATGTCCCTAAATAATTTTTAAGCTAATAATTTTAGTACTTTTATTTTTTTCTTGGTTTTGAAAAATGTATTTTAAATTTTTATGAAAACAATTCCTTTTATTGGTCAAATTCTTTTGTTTTCATAATTATTAGTTTTGTTTTGATAAGAGGTTTGTATTTATATAACCCTCCGGGTTTATTGAGTGTTTATTTTTAAATCATGTTTACCGGATGTTAGAAATATTATATGGGTTGGAACAAGCTTAAGAGCTTGATATATTGTTGCCTCTCTTGAAATTCCTTTGTCAAAGATTTTGTTTTGATTTGTTGCTTTGAATTCATTATATTTAACTTATATGATGATATTTATGTGTTTGTGCTTATGGATCATCTATTCGTGCCTTATAATGTATTCCATATGTGGTTTGATCAAATCCCACAGAAAATTCTCTTGATTGATCAAACATCGTTTTTTGGATATAATTAAACTTTAATTTATGAGTTCTTTTGGTTGATTTGTTTTCACTTGAAAACTTTTTGCATGATTCTCATGTTCTTCTTCTTTTGATTTCATAAATCCATAAATTGTTATGATTTATTTTAAAAATATTCATTCTTGATTTTGTTTCCTTATCCCCCTACATATAAGCAAATTATTTATCCCCCTACATATAAGCAAATTATTTTCCTTCATAGATCCTCCTTCATAAATATTTTTTAATGATGCTATTTTGGATCCTCATTTTATCTCTTTAGGGAAAATATGATAAATGTTTGGTTTGTATACATACATCTTAAAATCTTTGTAACACCCTTCATGATGTTATATATACACATGTGTTCTTATTGTTCTTTTGCATGTGAGTTGTTTAGTATTTTTTTTCTTGCTCACATGCTTTGCCATGATCTTTATTGCATACACTCCATATGACATTTTGATAGGGGGAGTCTTCCTTATTCTATTATTGTTCTTATACTCACCCATGTATATTGATAGGGGGAGCCTTCGCTCTCTTCATCCTTTTGTCCCCTTTTTGATGCTGTCAAAGGGGGAGAAATATTGTGAGTATATTATTTTTGTTTATATGCATGATATATTATACTTTGTATATGCATTTCCTATCATGTATATATCATTTGTAAATTGTTTGTCATCATCAAAAAGGGGGAGATTGTTGGCCTCCTTGTTTTGACGATGTTTAACAAACAATTTACCACTAATGTTGTTTGTCTAGTGTTTGTGTATTTCTATTTATTATAGACAAACAACGAGTTGGAGAATGAATGAAATCGAGCTTTCACGATCATATCCAATGGAGGTTGGCGGAATAGTAGAGTGAAGCAATGCAATTCAAGTTCAAGATCCAAGTTCAAGCTTCATCCGCAAAGTGTACCAAGTCAAGCTTATTGAAGATCAAGATCAAGCTTGGGTAATTTAGTTTAGGTTTTATATTATGTGTGTTAGTACCTTAAGCTCAATCATATATATACACACATTTTAGTTTTGGTTTCTATGTATATATATAGTTATATATATACATACATGATTTTATAGTTTTCATGTTTATAAATATGAAATTACATTTTTCATATTTATTATTGTGTTTTGGTTTAGCTACATAGATATGAAACAACAAACAAATTTATTTATATTTTTATTTGTTTCATATTCTATTATATTTCAGAATATATTGCATAGAATATATAATTTTGTGAAAATATTATATTCTCAGGTTTTGGACTTAACAATATTCATATACATCTTTTATTAAGTCCACAAAATCATTTCATAATGTTTCAAAACATGGTTAAGCTAAAGTGTCAAAACTCATGTGTTTACAGTTTTTGTAGCATGTGTATTATCATGTCCACAATCATTTCCTAAAGTTTTATATTTTTTAGAATTTATTTGATATTTTTAAATAGGGTTTTAAAATCAGATAAACTACTTTCAAACCTGTTTTTAGTCTGTGCCAGTTTGCGGTCGACCATCCTGAGTCTAGAGACTCAATATGTGTTTTGATGGCTCACGGTCGACCGTGGCGGTCGATCGGATGCAGTCCAGAGAGTTTCACAGTCGACCGACTGATGTCCAGAGCCTATATTCCATTTCTGAGCTGCTCGCGGTCAACCACCGCGGTCGACCGCCGAACTGTCATTCAGCCTGTAACGGCTAGTTTCCAGAGCCGTTTTTGGGCTGGTTTTTTAGTCATTTCATGGCTTTCTCTTGGGTTTGGTATTGCATATAAATATCCCCTTATACATTAGTTCTTATAAGTATCGAAGAAATATTTTAAACAAGTATTAACAAGGGTTTATGTTTGGTTTAAGTTTTGTTTAAAAAGCTTTTAAACAAATTAAGAGTTTGTTTTGTGAAATCAATTTCACAAGAGCTTGAGGAGATCAACCATTGATGTTTGAGCATTCAACTATGCTTCCTCTACCTCTTGATCTATTGAGAAGTTTTCTAAACTCTATTTCTAGCTTTATATCTATTTGTTTGATTTTCATTTTGTTAAAGCTAGTTTTATATTGAGTTTAAGATTTGATTAATCTCTTTGTTACACACACCCACATTAAGCTTTTAGTATTTACATACATAGTATATTAGGATTGTGAGAGATTGTAACATTAAGTTATGCTTAACTGAGTTCTCACCTTGTATTAGAGAACAAATCATTTTTTTTACATTGTTAGTGTTGCAAAGTTTTCGGTGAGATAGAAAACCGAGTGTGAGGAGTAGACGTTGATCGGTGAATGTTGAAAACCGACATTGTGAGTGATTGTGAACGTTAATCGGTGAACGTTGAAAACCGACATTATGAGGTGTTATTCGGGTGAGCGTAGAAAACCCGGTTGTGATAGTGGATTTCTCCCCGAGAGTGGGGAACGGAGACGTAGGACGGAAGGTCCGAACTCCGTGATCATATTGTGTGTTTGCATTATTTATTTACACTATCACTCTTATCTTGTTTATGTTTATTTCACCCTTGTGTTAGTTTATATATCCTTGCATATATTTTTATCATATAGGATATATCTCATTGTTCATATCGCTTATCTTAGCTCACATATTTTGTTGTATTTTATACTTGCTAGGATAACTTGTTAATTAGCTTTAATTGGCATAAAATCGGATTAGATTAGCATAAAACCCTAATCACCCCCAAGGGTTTAACAATATGTTTTGGTTTTTTTGTTTATCCACAAACAAAGGTTTTACTAGCATATAAATAAATATTTATATTCATACATGTTTGTTTTTACGTGGATAAATTGGTTTTGTTTAATTTCATAGATAAGAAACAAATATATATTCATATTCATACTCATATGTTTCATATTCTATTTTATTTGTGAAAATACTATATTCATTGTTTATAGACTTCATAACAATAGTTTACATCTTTCTTCAAGTCTATAAAATCATTTTGTATTGTTTCAAAACATGGTTAAGCTAAAATTTCAAAACTCATATGTTCACATTTTCATGTTTTGGACTATTTTGTAAAACAATGATATTTTTCATTTGGGAGGTCCTTTTTGAAAACTAGTTTTTGTAGCATGTGTATTATCATGTCTACAATCATTTATCAAAGTTTTATATTTTTTCTGAATTTGTTTGATATTTTTAAACAAGTTTTTAAAATCAGAAAATAGTTTTCAAATCTGGAATTTTATATTTCTGATTGCGGTCGACCACCACGGTCGACCGCCCCTGAGTCCAGAGACTCAGGAAGTTTTTTAGATGACCAGATGCTCTCGTGGTCGACCATCACGGTCGACCGTATATTTTTCTGTCGCCAGATTTGCTTCTGGTGTTGCTCGCGGTCGACTGTGAAAATTCCCACGGTCGACCGCCGATTACCTAACGGGTATTTTTGGTACAGAATCAGATTTCTGATTCTTTAAAGTTTTTGGTCTTTTGTTTGGGGTTTTTGCTGTTAGTTTCTCTTCCTATATAAACCCCTCTAACCCCTTCTACCAGAAGTAACCCAATGGAAAGTTTTGAAAAAGTTTAAAAGAGTTTTAACAAGGGTTTCAGTTGGGTTTAAAGTTTGTTTGGTTTGTTAAGATTGTTTTACAAGTGGAGAAGATCATCTATATTGATTGAGCCTCATTTTAATCCACCTCTCCATCTTGTTTTTCAGAGAAGAATTTCTAAACTCTATTTCTTGCTATTTATTGTTTAGTTCATAACTTCTATATGCTAGAATTTAATTGAGTTTAGTTGATTGTTTTTCTCATTGCTTACACACACAACCATTGAGCTTATTGTATTTACATTCATAGTATAATTTGGATTATGGGATTGTATCATTGAGAGTGAGCTTTTATTGTGTTCTCATCCATATTAGAGAACAAACAATTATTATAATTGTGCTTTAGTATGAGGATCACTTTGTAATACACGTGTACACCGAGAGGAGTGTGTGGTGAGAGTCGGGATCATCCCAAAAGGAGTGGCGTCGGTTGATGAACCTAGGTAGAGGTTGTATCTGAGCACTTGAGGGAGACATGTATAGGGTCCAACACTTGAGAGGGTGTAGAGTATGATTGCAAGAGTGTTGATTGTAAAGTTTTCGGTTAGCTAGAAAACCGAGTGTGAGGTTTAAACATTATTCGGGTGAATGTAGAAAACCCGGTTGTGATAGTAGATTTCTCCCCGGGAGTGGGGAGCGGAGACGTAGGACGGAAGGTCCGAACTCCGTGATCATATTATGTATTTGCATTGTTTATTTACACTATCACTCTTATCTTGTTTATGTTTATTTCACCCTTGTGTTCATTTATATATCCTGACATATATTACCTCTTTGCTAGGATATATCTCTTTATTCATATTGCTTATTCTTACTTATAACTCTTGTATATCTATCTTGTAAGAATATATTTGTATTAGTTTTAATTAGCATAAAATCGGATTAGATTAGCATAAGACCCTAATCACCCCCTCTAGGGTCTAACAATTAGTATCAGAGCTTGGTGCTCTTTGATTTAAGGTCTAATCATCTTGAGTTAAAGATCCAAGTTATCTTTTTGTGCTAATCTTGTTTAGATTTTATTTGTCTTGCTTGCACATATATATATTTATCATGGATATGAATTGTGCACCTTTGTTAGGCTATGAATCAAATGTTGCTCCTAAATTCATTAATTTTCCCTATGCACAATAGGCTTCTAGATTTAAACTATTTGTGCAATCTAAAAATATCGATTTATGGGGAGTTATTGATAATGCTTATATTGTATCCATTATGGAGAAATCAAAGTGGAGTAAAAATGACAAAAGATTATTTACCATGAACAAGATTGTGTTAGAATATATGCTTAATGCACTTGATTCTTCTATTTCTAACAAACTTGATTCTTTTGATAGTTCTTACAGATTATGGAAACTTATAGAAGCACATCAAGGGAATTTGGAGGCGATCCGATAAGTTTTGGAGGATTCCACTTCTAGTTTATGTGGAGCTTCATCTTCATGCACACGGCCACTAGGCAATAGCCCTAGTGTGGTATGTGGTTCCGAACCCGATAATAATTTATCTAGTGATGAACTCGATTGTGCATCTAAGAGATTATTGCATGCCTATAACAAATTGCATAAAGATTTTATTGATTTAAAAAGCAAGCATAATAATTTAGAATCCGATCATGAGGAGCTAGTGTTAAAATTGGATGTCATTGCAAAAAAAAAAATACCATGCTTAAAGAAAACAATGACATGTTAATTTTGGAAAATAAAAAATTAACGACATCTATAACTAGCTTATCTCATGAAAATGATAATGCCACATTAGAAGTAGAGAACATAAAAAATGATACTGCTTCTTTTATAAATAACTATTTATGTTCGAATTCTATTGTTAATGCATATGTGCCAAATGATGAGTTGAATGTTGTTAAAAATACCATTTCATCCTTAGACTCAACTCTTAATACATGCATTAATAATCATAAGAAGCTTATGAATATGTGTGTCAAGTCTAAATCATCTATTCATTATGCACAGATATATAACAAAGTTTACAAGTGCTCTATTTACGACCGTAAAGGCCATTTAGCTAAATTTTGCTATGATGCACACAAACATAAGTATTCTAATACCACTTGTGCATCTCATGTAGCTTCTTCATCTTATACACTTACACATTCACATGCTCATTCTCGCAAAGTTTATCATAAGCATGCTAGTGTGTTCAAGTGTGATCATTGTGGTCGTTTTGATCATTTGGCCGAATATTGTTTTGATTTGAAAAAGAAATCCCATTTGCCAAATACTTCTAGTAGACCACATGTTTTTAAATATGATGTTTGTGGTAGGTTTGGATATCTTACAAAATTTTGTTATGATATAAAAAAAGCCTCTAAGTTTCAATATGTTCAAAATAGACCATTGTTTAAGAATGTTTCTCATTTACAAAATGAATTTAAAAGAAAATATTTATTTGCAAATGATTCCCGTGTACGAGCTAAAGGTCCACAAAAAAAATGAATCTCTTTCATTGTACAAATTGCATTCGGAAGGGTCATTTGAGTAAATATTGATTTGACCGTGTTAGTGCACCACATATGCCCAAACGGGTTCATAACCCTAGGGCTTTGAGCTTAAATGATAGGGGTCATGTCCCTAAACCTTTTGGTACCAAGAATACTTGGGTACCAAAACAAATTTAATTTTTAAAACGAAGTATTTTAGTATTTTTCTTTTTCCTTTTCTTGGTTTTGAAAATTATACCTTAAACTTTTGAACATGAAAACAATTCTTCTTATTGGTCATACTCTTTTGTTTTCATGATTATTGGTTTTGTTTTGATAAGAGGTTTGTGTTTATATAACCTCCCGGATTTATTGGGTGTTTATTCCCAAATCTTATTTACCGGGTACTAAAGATCCTTATATGGGTTGTTACAAGCTTAAGAGCTTGATAAATTGTTACCTCTCTTGCATTTTGTCAAAAATCTTGTTTTGATTTATTTCTTTGAATTCATTATACTTCACTTATATGATGATATTTATGCGTTTGTACTTATGGATCATCTATGTGTACCTTATAATGCATTCTATATGTGGTTTGATCAAGTTCTTCAAATTTTTTTTAAATGATCAAACATCGTTTTTGGATATAAACTTTAATTTATGATTTCTTTGGTTGATTTGTTTTCATTTAAAAACTTTTTGCATGATTCTCATGTTCTTCTTCTTTTGATTTCATAAATCCATACATTGTTATGATTTATTTTGAAAATATCCATTCTTGATTTTATTTCCTTATCCCCCTACATATAAGCAAATTATTTTTCTTCATGGATCCTCCTTCATAAACATTTTTTTAATGATGCCTTTTTGGATCGTCATTTCATCTCTTTGAGGCAAGTATGATAAATGTTTGGTTTGTATATATACATCTTGAAATCTTTGTAACACCCTTCATGATGTGATATATACACATGTGTTCTTATTGTTCTTTTGCATGTGAGTTGTTTAGCAAATTATTGCTTGCTCACATGTTTTGCCATGATATTTATTGCATTCACTCCATATGACATTTTGATAGGGGGAGCAATCCCTATATATATATATATATATTTTATACTCACCCATGCATATTGATAGGGGGAGCTTTCGCTCTCTTCATTCTTTTGTTTTCCCCTTTTTGATGTTGTCAAAGGGGGAGAAATATTGTGAGTATATTCTTTCTAGTTTATATGCATGATATATTATACTTTGTATATTCATTTCCTTTCATGCATATATCCTTTTTGTAAATTGTTTGTCATCATCGAAAATGGGGAGATTGTTGATTGTTGGCCTCTTTATTTTAATGATGTTTAACAAACAATTTACCACTAATGTTGTTTGTCTAGTGTTGGTATATTTCTATTTATTATAGACAAATAACACGTTGGAGGATGGATGGAATCAAGCATTCACGATCATATCCAATGGATGTTGGCGGAATTGTGGTATGAAGCCTTGCAATTCAAGTTGAAGATCCAAGTTTAAGCTTCATCCGCAAAGTGTACCATGTCAAGCTTATTGAAGATCAAGATTGCTTGGGTAACATTTAGTTTAGATGTTGTATTATGTGTGTTAGTACTTTAAGCTTAATCATACACACATACACGTTTTGGTTTTGTATATATATAGTTATATATATACATATATGTTTTGGTTTTTTTGTTTATCAACAAACAAATTGTTTACTAGCATATAAATAAATATTTATATTCATACATGTTTGTTTTTACATGGATAAATTGGTTTTAGTGGATACCTATTCCGGATGGTGACTTGTTCAACTCACGATAATCTATACATAGGCGCATGCTGCAGTCATTCTTCTTCACGAAAAGGACCGACGCTCCCTACGAAGAATGACTCTGGCTAATAAATCCCTGAGACAAAAGCTCATCTAACTGAGTCTGTAGCTCCCTCATCTCAGCAGGTGTCATACGATAGGATGCTCTAGATATGGGTGATGTGCCTGGCTGCAACTCGATGCAAAACTCAACCTCTCTCACAGAAGGTACCCAGGTATGTCCTAAAAGACATCCTGATAAACTGAGATAACTCTAGTCTCACACAAATCAGCACCCTGATCCCTCAGCATCACCTCCTCGATGTATGCCAGAAATAACTCCGCAAATTGGTTAGCCTATAAGGTCGCAACTATCAACTCAGACCCATCAGACGCTCGCAGGATGACTGTTTTAGAAAAATAGTCGATACTAACATGGTAGGATGATAGCCAATCCATATCAAGAATAATGTCGAACCTTGACATACGAAAAACTATCAAAAATAAATTCGAACTCATCTAGACTGATGACGCATCTCCTACAGATACTCTCAATAGGGATACCTCCCCTAAAAGAGTAGAGATAGATAATGGAACGTCTAAGGAAAAGTGTAACTAACTGAAGCCTATCCATGAAGGTATAAGATAAAGAGAATGTGAAGCTCTCGAATCGAATAAGATCCGAGCTGGAAAAGAATTCACCAAGAAAGTACCTTCCACAATGGCTCCACTCACACCATGGTCACGTAGTATGACCGTATACACTCTGCCAGTGACTGATGACTACTGTATAGTTGACGGAGGAACGTATAGAACTATCTGTCCCTCATAAATCTCCTGGATGGTTCGAATCTGGCCTGCTGGCCTCTCAATCCTCGAAATGGTAGGTAGTGCCTCTATCCTCAGCTGCTACTGCTACTGGCCGTAGCCGTGGCCCTAAAATAACGATTCTACTACTGACCGTGTTCTCATCCCTGCCACTGGCCCTGGCCTCTGCCCTGTTTGCCTTTTGTTGGTGCACTACGATAATCTTTAGCCTTATGGCTGATCTAGTTGTAGTTGTAACATGCACCCTAAATTCCACGCTATTGCTGCCCTCTTAAGTCATGTTGTGCTCACTTCTTATATTGTCCTTGTAACTGGTGGTAAATCCTTGCCCCGCTGCTGGGGTTTTCTAAGTATTGTTAAAAGTTTCTCGTCTCTGCCCTTGTCTCTGGACAGCCCTACTTCCATGATTAACTTCTTGGTACATCTCCCTGCCCCCAATCAGGTTAGTTCTTGCTGCTTATCAAAATAGTAAACGAAATCCTTCCATAAAATTGATATTCGCTGCTTCGACGTAACTGAAATTGGTGCTATCCTCCAACATCATCCTTTAAGCTGAATATAACTAATCTCCACTTATGTACTGATTCAACGTTAAGCATATCTAAAAATAATTCCCACATATTCCTTCCACTTATAGGCTGTAAATGAATCTGATGTGCCCTGATACTCTGGTGCTCTCATCTTCTGATGTCTTTCTCATTCTTACATAGCCAAGCTTCCTGCTTTGTGTCTCTATTGATAGCTAGTTATGGTGATGGTGTAATCATCGATATTGTCTCTTCAATAGGTACGATTGGTCTGACTGGTGGTGGAAGTTCAGAAAGTGTAATCTGGCTTATTACTCGCTCCTCGAGAGTTACTAGTCTCTACCTCTACAATTAGCATTACCAAGTCAATCAAGTACTATAGAGCCTATTGCCACTCAAGCTCTACTTGTCCAGATCTCCGGGTACGAGTTTTACCTCGACTATGTCCTCATCCCAATATTTATAATACCAAGAGGAGAGTTTCACAAGCATACATAACATAACATATAACAGTAGGAAAATCGTATCATATATCATTCACGCAATTACTTTTCAATTAAAGGAAGGTAGTCATAAAAAAAATTTGTAAATTTTGGAATATACGTATATAATGCCCTCACTCATTCTAGGTATCCTAGCAGACTCTATACACGAATCCTAGGAAACTCTAACCTAGCTCCACGACTCGACACAGGAAAGATCCTAAGGATGCTGGAACTAGAGCTCTGATACTAACTGTGACGTCCCTAGTTTCACACAATGCTACAGTCTAAGGTGAACCCAGATATGTTAAACCTGCCATGCACTGACACTGTGTAATAATACATTTTACCAATCATAATAATATCCTCTAGTGGAATCAAATAAAAGTGCAAGTATAAAATAGGCAAAATATGAAAATGAATGCAATAGACATGATATAGAAAAGATATCTCATAAATAAAAAGAATCATGTCTTAATTGTAACCCATCTGATAACTAAAATAATGAGAATGTCAACATGAATCAACTAGAATCGTACTAAGACATACTGCCTTTACAATATGAGAATAAAACTCTAATATCTGAATAAAATAAATAAAAATCTACTGTGGAGTCTCTAAAACTCATGTGACGGCGACTATGTAAGAACTCCGTCATCCTGCGGCTCTCCGTACCTTTGTACCGCCTGAAAAAAGAGAAACAACAAAAAGAACAACAACAAGAGCGTCAGAGTGCTACAGTAAGATTACCTCCATCCGCCCTAAGAGGAAGGGTTACTAGGTGGAGTGAAGGCTCTATCTATTAAGTATAGTCTACCTAGACCATTTCCCCCTATATCTAAGTGGAATTAATATTTAGAAACCTACAACATGAGACGTAGTACGTTGAGCGAAATAATTCAAACAAGAAAAACCTCATGTATATACCCTATGTCTCAAATTATAGATGCCAAAACATTACTACCAATCTAGAGATAAACAATCCAAATGAAATCAATAATTAGAAATCCACAACACGAAATGTACTACGTCAAGCGAAATAATCCAAACAAGGAAACCCTCATGTATATACCATATGTCTCAAATTATAGATCTCTAATCATTGATCCTAACTAACAAGTAAAGAAAATAGTAAAGAAATATAAAGACATCATTACATCGAATTTATAAAATCTTCCACAACCACTAAGGAGATAAAATAAATACCAACATATAATCTTGTATACTTTCAAGAGTAAAGTATTTCGATCATATATCTCAAAGATGAGTTGAACTCATAACTAACATCCGTCCAAAACTTAGGCTATAAATCAACAGTCTTAAAGTCACGGACTACCTTGTAGGTATCCTGAATTATGTACATGGCTCATTAGTCTCATCGCGATCTCAGCACGTAGCCTGAGTACGGGGCGGCCTACAATATAGGTATCCAAATAGATAGCTCACAATCACCTTAAATAGACAGCTTACCAGCCTTATCGCACACTCGTGTGGACAGACTGCTATACAAAGCATCCAAACCCGACTCAGTAGTTTGTACATATGAAATATCGACACACTACCTCATGTAGTGCTGAACTGGGCTCATCAACGATATCCATCTTATGCATAAACTGTGTATATCTGGTATATCAACGTACTACCCCATATAGTACTAAGCTGTGCTTATTAACGATATCCAGCGAGTGTATGAAAAATCACTACTCTATTATAATCAGATAAAAAACTCAACATAATCCCCCTTGGGATACCCATGTGTGTGCAAAGGCACTATACTTGTGTATGCATGAATGTACGTATGAAGAAGTGCGGCTCGAATCCCTCAAACTCGTCTCAAAATAGTGCAAAACAAAACTATAAAAATCTGGAAATTTGCCCACAAGTTGACTTATAAACCTGACAAGTCGACTTATGGTAAGTTGACTCATGGCCTAGTATAAGTCGACTTGCGGCAAGTCGACTTTTAAGTCGACTTAGTCGACTTCCAGGTTGTCGTTTCGACATTTTCTGTGATATTTCTCAAACAAAACTCATTTTATTCAACATGGAACTTAGGAAATAGGTTATAAACATGTACAACTAATTCACAGAGATCAGATTACATGATTTAGCATTTAGATTAAAACTAGTTAGGGTTAATAACATGATTATACAAGATTTTCAATAAAGACATGAAAGGTCACATGATTGCCATAGCATAATCATTTATAAATATGAACAGAGACATAAAATTCATTTAAACATGTCTAAGTTATTTAGGTATCACAAACCTAGCGTTTAAGCATGATTAATTAGCATGAAAAGATAATTAAACATCAAACTAGGGTTATTGCATGAGTTAAGCATGTTT
Organism: Asparagus kiusianus; assembly: GCA_022839385.1. Classification (NCBI taxonomy): domain Eukaryota; kingdom Viridiplantae; phylum Streptophyta; class Magnoliopsida; order Asparagales; family Asparagaceae; genus Asparagus; species Asparagus kiusianus. The sequence goes on along the minus strand of BQKN01064981.1, from coordinate 473,707 downwards.
AAAAGATTAAAAATGAAAATAAATGAAAAACTAATGATCATGATCATGATCATGATTCTATCATAAACAACAAGAAAACTTTACTGATCTAGCATTGGTTTGAGATTTAATATCAAAAATCTGACTTTTAACACCACAAGTTAAGATAAAAGCATGAAAATATGTATTCAACATCATATTAAACATCTAAACTAGTTATTTAACTATGGGGATGGGTTTCATCGAAGATAATCTTGCCTCAAGTCGTTGTTGATCCTTCCAACACGCATGCAAGACCTTTTCCTTTGCTACAAACACAGATCTCGCCTTCCTCTCGACGAATCCTTCACCAAACTCTTTCAAAAACTCAAAAATTTGAACTAGGGTTTTAGAGGAGGGGTGGTTGCTATATTCTCATGAGAAAGTACAGTAAAAATAGGGTTTAAAAGGGTTTATATAGGTTTGGGATCGAAACAAAACGGATATAACCCAAAACCCAAAAGAAAACTAGAAATCAGCCTATACGTCGACTTACGGATCTGACAAGTCAACTAATAGTAAGTCAACTTACGGATTTGATAAGTCGACTTGCGGCAAGTCGAATTATAAGTCAACTTAGCAGAGGTTTTATAGTTTTTCTTTAGTTTTTTGCGCATATTTTGTGCATGTTTCTCTCCTCCACTCACATCTATACGCTAAATTGATCTCAAATCAATTCCTAACATACTCAAACATCAAAATATAATAGTTATCATCATATAACATATTTATTATTATATTTCATATAATATTTAAATTTTACAGGGTTTTACTCATGTAAAGCCTTTGCAATCGCGACTTAAGAGGAAAGTATCGCAATGTCTTTTGTGGTTTTTTTTACTATTTGCCTTGTGCTTGATCTCTTTTCCATGTTTATCAAGTTTTCACCTAGAAGCACCACATCTCTGACACGTATCAAGACCTTCTTTACTTTTTCAAAACAACATGTAAGAGAATAGGCACGAATCAATTTTTCATATGATAGGCCAAGGTCTCGGATCAACTTTTTGGCCTCGTCATACGAATTAGGTAGTGTTGATTTCCCTGGCAATAGTTCCTCATTCAAAAATTGGAGGAACCTTGTGAATGATTTATTACTCCACCTATTTAGGCTCTTTATGTGAAGCAGTTTCACTAAGGTGGATAACTTTGAACATTTAGAGCCTTTATACAAAGGTTTCTCAGAGTCACCTAAAAGACTGTAGAATTGTATTGCATGTCCATCTGGTTCCTGCTCAAGAATATCTTGACTCGACGTGGCATCAGGTGTAACAACATTAGGTGAATTATGAAATAAATCTCCAATCATTTCTTGCATTCCATCATCACTCTAGCTTTCTTCTGCCATTTCTTCTTGTTCTTCATCAGACTCCGATATGGACTCATCCTGTCTTTCACTGTGATGACACCAAAATCTATAGTTTTTAATAATTCCATAAATAATCAAGTGGGTCTTTACCGACTCACGATTACCAGACTTCACATTGCTGCATTTAACACATGGACATCGAATTTCAAAGTCGCCATTATTTTGATTGAAACTATCCAACAGCTTCTCATATGCACAGTCTAAAAACTTATCAACACCTTCATATTTTGCATCAAGCCTATCATCATCTACTAGGTCCATTCAATCTTTATTCTGCGCCATTTCAAGCAATGTACTATAATTTCTTAAAAATATTTCAACCTCGTTAAAAACTAAGCACAAAGAAATGCTTAATTTTATTTTGAGACTCATATGTTTAGATATAGGGTCATTCAGCATCTAAAGGAAAATATGTTAACCTATATATGGTGTCATTCAGAAACTATTTATTTATGCAATTATTGGTCAACGTGGATCTTATATAAAAACATCCTCACAATGTTGTCATTGGTGTAATGCATAAAACAAACATAGTCAATAAGGCATCATGCAGGATTGGAAATAACACTAATTCACATGTCTTTATCCAAGTTCTTAAATAATTTGGTATGAAAATAAATGCACTCTACAATAGCAAACCTTATTTCACATAATTAAATGTTACCATATAACAAATTAGTAAAAGAACTCATTAAAAGACATGTGACATAGGAGCTAGGATAATAACTAATAAAATGACTTGTTAATAGAAAGTGGTATGTCCAAGCTTGACATGTATGTTTAAATAGCTAAAGAAACAATCATTTGAAAATAAATGTAACTTAAATAAATATCACATATGCTATATTGGTTTTATAATATTATTATTTTTTTCGTAGGAACATCAAATAGAAGGTGGACAAGCTTCAAATGAAGGAAGGAAATAAATAGCACCAACGCAGACAAGAAGTAAGAGAGATGATATTTTAAGGAGGCAAAATCTTGAAGTTATTACACTTAAATACCATATAATTTTCCTTACTTTACACTTATATAGCCTCACTTATTTTTGGCAGCACTTATTTACCCTAAAGTAAATTCAGACTTATATACCCTCGCTTGTATTTGAAAAGCACTTATATGCCCGAACTTTTTTAAAATTTACACTTAAATACCTTAAAGTTTTTAAAATTTGCATCTAAATAGTATAAATTTTTTATTACTAGTTTAATTCCTTCAAAACTTATGTTATTGATATATGTTTTAGTTCTTTTACTCTAAAGTATAAGTTTTATATATGTGTGTGTTCCAATGGGAAGAGCACGACAAGAAAATGCTCATCATTAGAAACAAAAAAGTTAATTGCAGTAAAATACCTTATTATTTCAACTATGATGCACATATTGAAATTACCCTAGAGGGGGGTGAATAGCGTAAATGTTAATCTAATCCGATATTAATGCCAAATTAAAACTTATTAATTATAAACTCTTGCAAGTATGATATTCAAGGAGATAAGAGCAAGTATATGAAATTAAACAAGGGCGATATAAACATGAACTACTAAACAAATGAGGTAGTGTGCAATGTGACAATGAAACAAACAATATGATCACGGAGTTCGGTCCTTCTAACCTATGTCTCCGCTCCGCACTCCCGGGGAGAATCCACTATCTCAAAAGATACAACACACTCGGTTTTCTTGCTCACCGAAAACTTTTATAAACACTGACAATGTAAATACACACTACACCATCTAAGTGTTGGCCTAACCCGTGTTGTCTTCCTGAAGTGCTCGAATTTACAACCTCTCTCTAGGATTTACTACCGACGTCACTCCTCTTGGAATCGACCCCATCTCTCACCACACACTCCTCTCAGTGTACAAATGTATTACAAAGTATTTCTCACAATAAACACAATAACAAATTATTTGTTCTCTATAATAGATGAAAACTCAATGATAGCTCACTCTCAATATCACAACCCCACAACCTAAATTTATACAATATGTGTAAAATACTAAAGCTCAATAGTTATGTGTGTAAACAATGAGAAATAACAAAATCAAATGTAAACTCAATCTAAATCTAGCTTAACGAAAATGATAATTAATAAGTAATATAAATACAAAGCTAGAATTAAGTTTAGTAAAACTTCTCTAAGAAGAGAGAGAGAGAGAGAGAGAGAGAGAGAGAGAGAGAGAGAGAGAGAGA
>BQKN01064981.1:447187-470115 GCA_022839385.1 Asparagus kiusianus | reverse complement strand
AGAGAGAGAGAGAGAGAGAGAGAGAGAGAGAGAGAGAGAGAGAGAGAATGAGGTTGAAGCCCAAACACGAATTGATAATATCCTCTTGCTCTTGTGAAAACCACTTCACACAAACTTTTGTAAAACACACTTAAAACAAACTTAAATACCCTTAAACTTAAATACCCGAAAAATAGGGATTCTAGAAACTAGCTGTTAACAGTGTTATGAGTCGACTCGTACTGTTCATGGGTCGACTCATAAGCTAGCCGTTATAGGCTGCACAACAGTTATGGGTCAAATCATAAATTCATGAGTCAACTCATGCTCATGGGTCGACTCGCTACAGTTACGAGTCGAATCATCAAACTAAAAATGCTAATTGCACAACACTTCTTGAGTCGACTCACAACATGCACAAAGCCTGATGTGAACAATAAAAACCAACTTTAAATTTTGTTTAAAAATATTAAATAAATTCTAAAAAATATAAAACTTTGGAAAATGTTTATAAACATGATAATGAATATGTTATAAAAATAATTTTTTAATTTGCACTTCCCAATTGTGAAAACTCATCATTTTGTAAAATAGTCCAATAATATGAAAACTTAACAACACATGTTTTTGACAAACAAACTTGCATATTCATTTTGAAAGGATTAATGGACTTAGAAAAAGATATAAAATAGTGCAATTAAGTCTTTAATCTATAAACACATACTTTTGTAAATAAACATGATTTTATTGATTTTTTAAAGCTTGATATTGATGAAATCATTATAGGCATGTATAAACATGAAACAATTTGTGTAAATATAACTATATCCATTTGTTTCATATTTATATGTCTAAACATATTATTTCAAAATAAATAGATAAATAGGAAACTAGTATATATGTATATGTATATAACTATTAGTTTCATATTTATACGATTTAAACTTGAAAACGAAAACAATGAAAATGAAAGCAATGTGTGTGTATAGTTTGAGCTCTAAGTATCAACACACAAAGTATAAGCTTATACTACTATACCCAAGCTATAGATCTTTAATGAGCTGGACATGGTTGCGGATGAAGCTTGAACTTAAATCTTGATTTTAATTGTGCATAGCTTCAATCTTATTTCCGCCAACCTCCATTTGAATGTCATCGTTAAGCTTAATTCATCTAACCTCCAACTTCGATGTTTGTTCTAATAAACAAAACACAAATACTAGACAAATAATGTTAAGGATTGTTTATAAATCATCAAAATAAGAATAGAGATGTAGGCTCATAAACATGAGACCTAAAACTTATATACCCTCACTTATTTCTAGTAGCTACCTTAAACTTTTTAAAACTTTCACATGTATACCTTTTCTAATTTTTGGTAGCACTTATATACCATAAAGTTTTTAAAACTTATACTTAATCAATGTAAAGTTTATAAAAGTGGATCTTAAATATCTTAAAATTTTTAAAATTTATAGTTAATTACCCTCAAATTTGCATAGGGGAAGATATTTTAGTGGAAAAAACTAGTGCGGGTGCATAAGTGCAAAGTAGGAGAAACTATAGGGTACTTGAGTGCAATTATACTAAACAAAAACCAAAGAGCAGGCAAGGGCAACTGTGTTACTATCGAGCCATCGAGATAGAGGAAGAAGAGGCGACGATGAGGCGCACTCGGGCGACGACGACGCTTGGGCAGTGCTGTGGCAGTGTTGGGGCAACGATGGCGCTTGGGCGGCACTGAGGCAACGCAAGGGCGACGCTAGGGGCACACTAGTGTTGGGTTGATGCTGGGGCCAGCATTATCCAACACTGACACGACTAAGGTTAGGAGGAAGAACAACGATGAATAGCAGTGATGATGAACAGTAACGCAATTTTGTTATTAGGGTTTATTAGTTGCCGTTAGAGGGAGGTTTGGGTTTCGGGTACCTTATATTATTTTGATTAATACTCCTGCTATGATTAGGAGTTATGATTAATGAAGGTAATAGAGTCATTCGCCTTTCAGGAGACCTAATAACAATGGTATTAGAACCAAATTAATGAGGGGATTTGAAAATCGTTAGCCCATCTCTCATCATTACTCCAATATTTGTGATCACTCGATGAAGGTTTTTAAAACCGTCATTATTTTACACACATTAATAATGGTAAAATAGTCCCTTCGCTAATTTTGGTCATTAAAGACCTGATTTCTTGTAGTGTATACTATTCTATGGCAAAAAAATTTGAGTACACATTTAAAAAGAATGAACCAAAGCATGTTCAAATTTATTGCTAGTTTAAGGAAACTAAAACGTACCCATGGATGTTATTTGAAAATAGACCTGAAATAAAAGGTTCATGAACAATTACACTGGTGGGCAGCTGTTTGGTGGGACAATTGAAAGAAAAAATGGAGAATTGAATTTGTATTATTCTCTCTAACAGACTTAGAAAAAGAATGAATTACGATTCTCTTAGTGAATCTCTCTCTAATAACTCAGAAAAAGAAATTGTAATTCCTCTCAATCGGTTTTCTGATTTATAAAAGAGAAAAAGATCGACGGAGATCCTTCCCTTTGTTTAAAACTAGGCTCTTTTTGTGTCGATAAAATGCCCCCCTCGAATGCTTGCGTCGAGTTTGTTTTCCGTTAACGATACAAATGCTTAAACTCGTGGAACACAGTTGAATCCTCTTGATTGATATCAAGGATAACTTGTGTGACAAGTTTGAAAATAACTCAGAGCGAGTTTAAAAACTCAGACCGAGTTTAAGAACTCAGACCGAGTTTAAACATTATAGCAGAATTGATTTGAACCAAAAATTAAACTCTAAATATAAAAATTAAATTACAATTAAACAAATTAACAAATCACTCTTACCCCCCTCAATCTCTCCCTCTCTCTCGTCGGCCGCCGCCGGCGGCCGGCGGCAGTCGACAGAGAGAGGGAGAGAGGAGGAGAGATTAAGGGGGGGAAGAAAGAGAGATTGAGGAGGAGAGAGAGAGAGATTGAGGGGGGAAGAGAGAGGGGTACCTCGACGAGAGAGAGGGGCGACTGCGGCGGTGGAGGAACGGCGAAGGAACAGCAGCGGCAGCGGAGGCTTTCGGAGATCGTCGAAAATAGAGGAGAGAGGGGGAAAATTTCGGACAGAGGGTAGGGGAGGGGGAAAGGAGGAGAGAGGGGGGAATTCGGGAGAGGGGGGAAGGGGAATTTTTTTTGGGCGTGGGCAGCCCAAAATATTTGGGCACCCACGCCCAAAAAATTTCCCTCAGGAATTCTTTAGCGACGGAAATTTCCGTCGCTAAAGAAGTCATTAGCGACGGAAATATCCGTCGCTAAAGAACCCGTTGCTAAATAATTTAGCGATGGATATTATCCGTCGTTAAAATGAGATTTTTCGTCGGTAAAAATTATTTACCGACGGAATAATAGCGACGGACATGTCCGTCGCTATAACTAGGGTTATAACGACGAAAATTTCCGTCGCTATTAGTCCGTAGGTAAAATGTCATTTTCTACTAGTGATAACTTGCTGTGAAGAATAGGTCATAACTTTCAAACCGTAAGTCGGAATTGAACAAATTATATATAAAAATTGACTATATTAATAAGACAGAGCCTACCAAATTGACCCAAAGGGTTCGGTTTGCTCCCGTCCGTTTTGCCAAATTCCTTACGATTTGAGAGATATCTGCATTTTGATTTGAAGAGACCGTCAATTTGTTATCTCTTTTGCTAGAACGTTGTAAAGATCGTCATCTTTTAACCTGCGTCTTGGCTTCTTAAAAATATAAGAGTCATTAGATTGTAACTCTCAATGTTGATTGTGAAGGTTGTTGAATTAGAGCTTTCATCGGTTGTTGTAAAGGTCATCAGATTGTAACATTCATCAATCTACGTGAAAGTTTTTAAATTGTAGCCTTTTGAAAGCTATCAAATTATAACATACATCATGGGTGTTTGATGAGGATTAGCTACCTGCAGTAATTTTTAGACAGCCTACAGCAGCATGGCAATAATACCGGTCAATCTAGGGCCTCCCGACAATTCATTACTACCCAATTATAACCCATGTTAAAGGTTCGGCTGGAGATTGTTTTCGGTAAAAGCTGCTGTTTTCATTGATTTGTGATCTGCTACAACTTCAATCGTTACAACAGAATAAAAATGAAAACAAATGATTACAACTTTTCTGAAAATAAACACGAGGTCCCGGTTTGGTACGGTCTCGCTTGCGTGGGTTGTTGGCCTGTGACGGGGACGTCGATATCCGTGGACCGCCGACTCTTCAAGATCCTTCCGGGAAAATCCGGCAGAGCTTCGTCTATCCGCGTGGGATATAGAAGCAGAACTTCGTTGATCCGCGTGAGATCTAGAAGCGTAAAGCGTATATCTCGGTTAAACGAGATAGTAGCTCTTCTCAGTGTCGCCTGCGAAGGGCAACACCAAGGACAGAAGGGGGTGAATAAAAAAAGGTTGATGAAGACTCTCGCTCCTCGATCCGGCAGGGCTTCGCCGCTTTCCTGCAGACTCTGACTCCTCACTCCGGCAGGGCTTCGCCGCTCTCTTGCAGAACGATCCTTGGCTAAGATAATTCAGCCTTGAATCGAGTGCAAAATCAGGAGCCCCTGTAAATGGAGGGCTAAGGGGGCTATTTATAGCCAAATGAGAGAACCTAGGGGTCATATGGACACCCCAAGAGGAGAGACACCCCCCTTGGGGTGTCTCGGCTGTGGCCGAGACACCCCTTGGGGGGTGTCTCGGCCATTGGCCGAGACTTGCTTGGGTGTCCCCGGTTCAGCCCGGGGTCGTGCCGTTGTTCCGCCGCTGTCCCACTGTTGACTTTTCGTCCGAACTCGGATTTGAGTGATTTCGGATGCATTGGAATCGTGTCGGCGAGCTCTGTAGGCCCCGATGGTAAGATTATCCGTGGGGTGATCGGGGCACAGCGAGCGTTGGTCCGATTGCGGTGATCGCGGGGTTTTCGGTCAACCCGTATCCTCGTGGTTCTGACGTTCTGTCGGCTCACGTAATCCGTCGGTTTGCTTTAGTCGCTCACCGGCGTCATTTGAATTTCTTGTGAACCGGGTAGTGACGTTCGATCGTCGCTCGTTGACACCGAGCTATGTGCGGGGACCTATTGGCAATTTTCGATGCCTACAGAGATATGCCCTATTGATGTACAAAATGAGTTTCTAAGTTCGTATGGGCTAAGGGTTGAGTATAGTAAGATATGGTGGGGGTAAAGAAAGAGCACAAGAGCAATTATATGGTGATGCTCATGTGTCCTATGATCAATTACAATGGTAAAAGGTAATATCTGCACTATACAAACAAATTTCATTTACGGAGTGCAAGTTATTACATGCTAAGTCAAATTATTTCATGTTAAATGCAAAAAATTTAATCTGTTAAGTCTAATTCGTTGTATGTTAACTTCAACATGTTACATGTTAAGTCTAATTCATTGCATGCTAAGCGTAACGGATTATATGTTAAGTCTAATTTCCTGTATGTTAGCTAAAATTCATTACATGTTATGTCCAAAGCGCTTTATGTAAAGTCTAATTTATTGTATGTTAGTTGTAACCAGTTATATGTTAAGTCTGTTTTACTGTATATTAACTACATCTCGTTAAATTTAAAGTCTAAATTATTTCCTATTAATTTAAAGTTGATTTTGTTTTATTTAAATGTTAAGTCAAATTATGTATGCTCTTTAGTCTAATTTGGTTTCTATTAAACCGAACACTTATTTTTCAAAATTTTAGGTATGTAGAAAAAGTTAAGAAGACAAACCCAGGTAGCTACATTTATGTTGAACAAAATGAGGGGAGGTTTACAAGACTATTCATTTGTTATGCTGCTTGCATAAATGGTTTTTTGCATGGATGTCAACCACTTATATTTTTGGATGTGACATTTCTGAAAGATCGAGTTAAAGGTATACTCCTTAGCGCTCTAGCATATGATGAAAATCAGAGGATATTTTCACTAGCCTATTGCATATGCGATCAGGAAAATAACATTAACTGGAAGTGGTTCTTACAAGGTTTATGGTAAACACTTTCCAAAAAGCTATCTTTATACTTATTTATGATGTTATGTTCAATATTTATGATGTTAAGTCTAATTAATTGAAAGTTAGGTCTAATGGATTATATGTTAACTGCAACCTGTTACATGTTAACTGCAACATGTTACATGTTAAGTCTAAATTCTTGTATGTTAATTATAACTCTTTATAGGTATGTGGTCTATACTTTATGAAAATCAAATCCATACAACCCTTCATATAAGGTAGTTATAATATTAGATGTGGATAAGGGAATCAGAGAAGTTTTTAGAGAAAAAAATTCAGATCCTCTACACTTTAGATGTGTTCTACATCTAGTTGAGAATTTCAAGTCAAAATTGAAGGATTTGAGACTAAAGGCAAAGGATACTCAGATTTTATGAATTATATTGCAATCAGCTTGTTACAAGTATACTAAAGCAGAATGGAATAATTATATGGACGATATTAAATTGATTAACGAAAGGGCATATAATATTATCATGAACTATGCTCTAGAGAACTGGGCAAACACGTTGTTTCTTGGAATTAGGTAAAGTATAAGTAATCTAATGTTAATCATAGTTCATTTCCTATTTTGTTTAAGCCATTTCCTATGAAAATTAGAATTCATGTTTACTCAATAGAACTTCATGTTAATTCTATTTCACTTCATGTTAATTGTAATGAATTCCCTGTTATGTTTCAAATATGGCCACGTTACATCTAATGTTGATGAGTCCTTAAATAAGTGGATACATGATGCTAGATTTTTATGGATATTACAACTGGTAGAGCATATACGTAAGCAAATTATGGTTCGCATGAATGATCGACGAGGCATGGATAAAAATAAAAATGAATTTTTTTGTGCCAAAGTTGAGCTTGTCCTTAAAGAGAACATGGAAAATGGACGTCCATTGGCTGTACGTCAATCACATAGGGGATTATTTGAGGTACAATCTCATAAAACTTGTCAAGTGGATCTGGACTATAACACATGCATATGTCGTGCGTGGGATATAACTCGTATCACTTGTAAACATGCATGCGTTGCCATATTGTTTATGAAGAGAGATGTTCACCAATTCTATGACTGGTTTATGACGGTTAAATCTTTTAAAAAATCTACGAGCAAATCCTTAACCGTATCCTTGATTAGAAGAAGCGTAGCATGCCACATGATGAGATCCAGATCCTACCACCACTAACAACAAAAAGGAAAGAGAGAAATAAAACTAGACTAATTAACAACAGAACTGTTTATACACGTCCAGTTAAATGCTCTTGATGCCATATGAAAGGTCATAACATAAAATATGCAACAAACCTATTGCTGATTAAGTGTTTTATATGCTTTTAAGTGTTTTGCTTGTATTTTCATGTTAAATGAGATTTTTTTGTTATGTAAGAATTACATTTCGTGTTAAATATATGTTATTTCAAGTTAAGTGCGTGACTAGTATATGTTACATGTAAGTCATAACATGTTAAGTCCTATTGAACTTAACATGAACATGTATTTCACTTAATAGGAATTGACATTAGACTTAACACGAATCAAGTTCGACTTAATATGAAATTAGACTTAATATGAAATAATTTAGACTTACTAGAAATAGAATTAGACTTAAAAGGAATTAAATATCACATCATGTTAAAGGTTAGTCATTTCCTATTAAATATACATACATTTTTAGACTTAAATATACATATTTACTTATAAACTCATTTCATCTTCATGTGGTGTTCTGTCTTTCTGTCTTTGTTCACAACCATCAATTAGTATCATCAGCAGGAGTCATGCGCAATGTCGAGCGACTAAGAGTTATTGCTTGCATGTAAAGGTAGACTACACACCACACTCATAGTTGCAACGTGAGAATATAAAATTAGTTTTTCGTTATTTATTTAAATAGAGAATTTAATCATGATACTAAGCTCACTCTTTGTTGATAACATTTAATAGCTTGATATCCGAATTCTCTGCACATCTTTTCTTTATCAAAATCAACTTGTATAAGGTCCAAAAATTTTATGATTTTGTTAATAGGTTCCATGTATGATGAGTGGCTAGCTTAGCTATAATGCCTGACGATTTTTATTTCAAAAGGACTTGAGCTAGATGCCAGTGATCGTTCCTGACCATAGGAATCAATAGATGCTCTATGCTGATGGCGGTATATTTTTCAAAATATGTCCAAAATAGCATGTAATATTCTGGGTCGTGGGAGTAGAGTGAATGCTGTAATCCAAATAATATATGGGTTGTAATTAAAAAGAAATTAGGATTATACAAAACAAGCAATAGAATAAACATGAAAATTAAACTTAATATGAAGTGAAATTAGACTTAACACGAACTGAAATTAGACTTAACATGAAATATTTTATACTTATTAGAAATAAAATTAGACATAACAAGTATTAAATTGGACTTTATAGGAATTAAATTTAGTCTTAACATGAACTGAAATTGAACTTAACATGAATCAAATTGGACTTAACATGAACTGGTATTTCACTTAACAGGATCTTAAATTAGATTTAACATGAATCAAGTTAGACTTAACATGAAATTAGACTTAACATGAATTGTTATTAGACTTAACATGAACTGAAGTTAGACTTAACACGAATCTAGTTGAACTTAATATAAAATTAGACTTAACATGAACTATTATTAGACTTAACATGAATTGAATTTAGACTTAACATGAACTAAAATTAGACTTAACACGATTAAATTTTGACTTAACATGAAATTAGACTTAACATAAACTGTTATTAGACTTAACATGAACTAAATTTAGACTTAACATGAATCAAATTGGACTTAGTATGAACTGCTACTAGATTATAGGAACTGAAATACTTACACAAAAGAACACTGACACAAGGCCATATTTTTTGTCATATGCTTCTTTCTGAAGTCTATTTAACACCGCTTCTTCCATCTGTAAAGAACCGAAAAATTAGTATTTAGCATAAATAAGGCTCCTTCAGTTATTTAATTTAGAATCTTACTATGTCGTCAAACTGGCCACCACGAAGAAAATATAAAAGCTCTTCTCTGTTCATACTACTGTTATATGTTTTGATAATAATATACCTCCTGAAAAAATGAGATTTATCATTTATTAGCAAATATATACACGCACTTATATTGAGTGAAAACATACTGTAATTAATTAACATATAAAAAATTAATTGAAATTTACTTATGACACTTTTGAGAGTAAAAATTTGTTAGACATTTATTTTCTGTTGTGTTAATTCTGGAGGGAGTCTAGAGGATACTGTATGTGGTATCTTATAGTTGTGTACAAAAGTCCTCGTGCTATCAAGAATATGCATGCTAGAACCAGAAGGATCTGGAATCCCTGCATTTAAATTATCCAATAGAGTATTCTCCTCCTTCGTGATTGGGTTAATCTTCAACACATCTCAACTGGCTTCTTGATTGCTAGGGTAAAATTTGATGGCTTCTTCAACTATATGCACATGTTCAGGGACCACAATTATATCTTCAACATATTTATACTTCTTCTTTTCTTCTGTGTATGGGGTCTTAATGTGTTGTAACCTCTTTGTAGCTCTTTTGCTTGGGGCCCTAATTTTCTTTGGTGGACTCTTCTTTGTGGCTACTTTCTCTTCTTTCTTTTGCACAACATTCGTTAGATCTTCCACAATCTTATCCACCTGCTCAATCACATCTTTTGTGGCTACTTTCTCCTCGGACTACAAATCCTCTACTCTTTTATTTTCCTTATGGTGAAACTCCTCTCCAAAATCATTTCCAATAATTACTCTGTCTTCAAATTGAACATCCTCCTCAACTTCCTCCTCAATGGGGACTTCCTCCTCAACCTTATTCTTCATAGGGTCTTCCTCCTCAACTTTATTCTTATATACAACTTCCTCCTCAACTTCTTTCCCAAGGTCATCTTCATCCTCTCCTTTATCAGAATTATGTACAAAGCTTGCTCGTGAATGGTGTTCCTCCTCAGCTGCTCGTGGCTTCAACTTATTGTTTTGTGCAATTTTCTTCCTAATATTTTCCTTCAGCACCATCGGGTCTATAACATCAGTAATTCTTCCAAAAACTTTTACTATTCTGTTGAGTCTGCTAATCTCAATCATGAATGCTTTATAATATATACTCTTCCTATGTTTTGTGGCACAGAGTAATCGTTTACAAAATTTAGCAAAATTTCCCCAGAACATATGTTGCTTCTCAATGGGTAGAGCCTCCACCTCATCTTCCTTTTCAAAAGAATCGTCAATATTGTTTGCAATGATCTGAGAATTTTAAAATATTAATAGAAATTAGGATTAGACATACCTCTTTATGCCAGTCATATTATAGTACTAAAGCTGTAAAAATACAATCACCATTCCAACAATTACAAATTGACCATATTCACCTTTAACATTAAAATAATTAGAATTAACATGAAATAACTTACACATAACATTAAGTGATGTAGGATTAATATGAACTAATTTTGATACGAGTCGCTGAACGAACACCCTTGATCACAGAATTATCAAGAGTGGGTTGTGAAGAAGACAATAGAAAAACACACAAAGAATTGAGTTGGGTGAAGGAAAATACCTTCTCTAGATTATGAGAAATAATAGATTACAAATACCTCTCTCACAATCTCTCTAGCTTAAAGAACAATCTCCCTGATCTCGTTTCTAAATCCAATCTAGTTCCCCTAAAACCCTAGAAAAGTCGTGTTTTAATATATATCAAACACAAAACATAAAACAAACAGGAAACTGAAAACTGGCCCAGCCCGACTCGCGGTTGATCGTAGAGACACGTGTGGTTGACCAGACAGAACACCAGAAACTAAAAAAATATTACAGGGTTTGGTCGGTTGACCGTCGCGCCAATCACGATCGACCACGAAAAATCCAGAGACTTTTTCAGCTTGCGTGCACATTTACGGTCGATCATGACGTCACGTGCGGTCGACCTCTGGAAGCCCAAAATGTTTCCTTTAGCTTTTCCTGTACTCTTCGATGTTGATGCCTTCAACGACTTTGTCCACGTCTCTATTCTCAAGATACCATAAGAATCATCTATCCTCAAGCTCCCATGAGGATCGCTAAGTTTCCGAAGCAAGGAAGAAGATACACTTGTATCATGGCTCCCCTTTTAGGAATTTGAAGTCCCGATCAAGTTAGAACTATAGCTGAGGGAACTCGTGAGCCTCTCCTTCTATGTTGAACCACCTGGCTTTACTAGGAACCTGATCTTGACGTCCAATCAAAAATGACTCCTTCATCCTACGTCTTTTTGTAGTCACCTTTTATTCCAAAATGCAATCTTCTTTGAGTGGTTCTTCTCTATCAAACCACAAGTCTTCAACATGCGGTAAGATTATCTTATCATCACCTTCATCATCCAACAATAGAGGCTCAAACAACTTCAAATACTCAGTGTTGATCACTGAATACATGCCTAAATAAGGTGACAAATCCAACTTGATGGCGTTGTCACTAATTTGATCAACAATCCGAAACGTACCATATCATATAGACTTCAACTTCTTCCCTTCTCCCTTTAGCCGCTCCTTACTCAACTTCATTCACACCATATCACCTTTACTAAAATTACAAGGAACTCGATGTTGATCATGTTTCGCCTTGTACTTAGCCTGTGATTTCTTGATCTTCCACCGTGGCATGAATATGTGCAATCTTCTCTAGAAATCACTGAGCTCATTGTCTTTCACTCCCTTCCTTGTGTCAGTCATAGCTTTACTAGAAAATACGAGATCGAACGGACTAGGAGGTAAAAACCCATAACAAGTCTCAAATGGTGACTTCCCCAAAAATCCATGAATAGCCCGATTAAATACAAACTGAAGATATAGTAAGCTCTCATCCTAAGTATTGGGATTCCTGTAATTATATCCTTTCAACATGTGTATCATAGTCCGAGTAACTACCTCCGTTTGTCTGTCTATTTGTGGATGAAAGGCCGTGCTCTTCTTTAATCTAGTGTCCATCAAGATCTACAAAGAATCCCAAAAGTGCCTGAGAAACCGGCTATCTCAATCTGAAATAATCGAATTCGGCAACCCAAAGTGCTTCTATACATGCTTAAAGAACAATTGCACCGCACCTGCTCCCATCACGGTCTTCTTACAAGGAATCAAGATCACCATCTTGCTGAACCGGTCCATCACAACGAACAGATAATCATGCCTACGCTTGGTCGTCGGCAATCCTCCTAAGAAATCCATAGAAATACTCTCCCACGGTCTCGAAGGTACCGTCAATGGTAGATACAATCCATGTTTCCTATAAGAAGGCTTCGATATGTAACATAGCTTACACCCTCCAACATACTTAGTAACGTTCTCTAACATTTTTGGCCAAAAGACATGGCGTCGTAGATTGAGAAGCGACGTACCTAGAAATACTCTCCCATGATAGAAAAGACATGGCGTCCATAGAAATACTCTCCCACAGTCTCAAAATGACTTTGCACATGTGATGTATGTGCTTCTCGAATACACTACAATTGGTCGCCATCCTCCGGAATGAAAAGCGACATCCCACGATATTCACCAATCTTATACTCCTCTCTTCGACCAGCCTTTGCCTGCTCAAACACACCGCTGAAGTCATTACTGGATGTATACATCTGTACATACTCCAAAGGAACCAAGGGTTAAATGCACATCGCCACCAAGAGATCCCTCGTGGGTGGACGAGATAACGTATCGGCTAACTTGTTCATTGTCCCCTTCTTGTACCTAATGATGACGTTGAACGCCATCAAATAGGACATCCACTTCATATTCCGTGCCTACTACAGCTTCTTCTGGCATGTAAAAATTCTAATGGCTTGTGATCTGAGTGCACAAACACCTCCTTTCCCGACAAATACACCAGCCAATGCTTGACTGCCTGATAAAGTGGATAAAACTCCTTGTTGTAGGTAGGGTACTTATGAATAGCACCCGTGAACATCTCTGAATGGTACTCCACCAGCTTCCCATCCTGCATCAATACAACGTCCATAGCATAACTAGAAGTGTCGGTCTCTACCTCGAAGGTCCTCTGCAAATTCGGTAATGCCAACACCGGTGCCTCTATGATTTTCCTCTTTAGTAACTGAAAAGCTTCCTCATGTGTCCTACCCTACTCAAATTGAACCTTTACCTTCGTAAGGCCATGCAAAGGTGCGGCATAAGTCGAAAAATACCGAATGAACTTGTGCAAATACTGGCAAGCTCCCATGAAGCTTCTCACCTCCGTCACTATCCTAGGTGTCAGCCACTTCGTGATCACCGCCATCTTACTTGGATCTATCTTCTGCTGGCCCTTCCCCACGATGAAGCCGAGATACACCAACTCATCCTTCCCAAATTCACACTTCTTCACATTGAGCTTTAGTTGTTCGTTCTACAGCACTTCAAACACCTTCTCGACATGAACAAGATGCTTCTCCCAGGTCCTGCTGTACACAAAGATATTATCAAGGTAAACTATCACAAAATTCTCTACAAAGGGTCACAACAAATCATTCATGAGTCTCATAAAGGTAGCCGGAGCATTGCACAATCCAAACGATATCACCAACCACTCAAACAGGCCCTACTTGGTCTTGAACGCAATCTTCCAAGTGTCATCCTCCTAAATCCTCACTTGATGGTAACCAGACTTCAAATCCAACTTTGTGAAGAACCTCGCTCCCTCCAACTAGTCCATAAGATCATCAATCCGAGGTGCTGGGTAACGATTCTTGATGGTTATCTTGTTGAGCACCCGGTAATCCACGCACATGCGTCAGCCTCCATCCTTTTTGGGCACCAACAATACTAGAGACCCGCAAGGTGAACAACTTGGCACAATCACTCCTGTCTCTAAAAGCTCCTGAACCTGCCTCTTGATCTCCTCAGACTCTTGTACAGATGTGTGGTTTAGACCAATATTCGGCAAGGAACTCTGGCCGATCAACATAATCTCATGCTCCACACCCTATCATGGTGGTAGTCCATTGATCCCTGAAAACAAGTCCGCGTACTTGGCCTTTAACCTATCAAGATCTCCCTCCTGAAGCTTCCTCAAGGTAGACAATCACACCCTACTCATCTGCTCCTCATAAGGTCTAATGAATAACAATACAAACTTCTTGCTCACATTCACTAGCCTATTCACCTGTGTCACCGTTACTAAACTCGTCTCATGTGGAAGAGATGCCGAACAAAATATGAATTGCTCGCCATCCTTAGTGAACGTATACTTCTGAGCCCGCCTATCGTAGACCGCGTACCTATCCTATAAATAAGGATTGCCCAGTATCACTTAGCAAACATCCAACGGAACAACGTCGCATGTGACCTCGTCAATATACGACTCATAGAGTGCAAAACTAAAAGTACACTGGTTGACCATACTCAATCTCGCCTCCTTCTAAATCTACCCCAAAGGATAGGATTTTGGATGTTTGATCGTCTTCAATCCCAGCTTCTGAACCAAGGCTTCGGATATCAAATTCTTCTGGCTTCCTAGATCTACTATGGCATCAACCAAGTTGGTCTTAATCTGCATTTTCAAAATAAAGAGTAGTTCCCTCGGGTATTCGTCCTCTGTCATGGCCTACTTCCTAGCCATAAGGTCGAGACTGCTATTGGCTTCTATCATCCATGGAACTTCCTTCGGACCTTGTGCTACCATGTATGCCTTCTTCTCCTCCTTTTTCTTCAACCCCTTCAGCCTCAGATGAGGGTACTTCTCCCAGCAACGATCAACTATGTATCCTATCTGTTTATAGTGATTGCATGTCAATTCTGCCTTCCCTGAATCACCCTTCTTCTTCTCTTCCTTCGGTTGAAAACCACTAGACTTTCCTCCTATTTCTTTTAAGTCCCCCTTCATATCGTTACCCTTCTTTTGCCTACCCTCAAAGGCAATGATCTTCACACTCACTTCTGCAATGGACTCGACTGTGAACAACTTTATCTCCTTGTGGATATATTCATTCAGACCCGCCATATACTTAATAGAATGGGAATATTCCTTCATTGCGATGTTGAGGACCATCGCTTGTTGCTGAAATTTCGTCGTATATTTTTGAATGGTCTGGTTGAATCTTTAGCACAATCCGTACCATTTGTACCAACGCTCCTCAAGGAACCCTACCGGGTAGAACTGCTTCCTCAATAGCTCCTTGAACTTGTTCCATGACACCGTCTTCCTTTCCGACTTGCAATAGGATTTCCACCATGTCAATACATGCCCTGAAACCTTCAAGGTCACGAACATGAGTTTCTTCTTGGATGAATATATGTAGAGGGTAAAATACGTCTCCATCATTCCGATCCAATCATCAAGTCTCTCGACGTTGACACTCCCATCATAAACAAAAATCTCTACCTTGAAGTCTATTTTTTAATTCTAGTAAGTACCCTTACCCCATTGATACGGAACAGTCTTGACAATCTCGGTCTCCTTATTAGAATCAGATTCCTCGCCCCCCATCAAACTCTATAAGTTTTTTCTTGCCTTTCGAAGAAGATTCCTCCTTTTTGTCCTTTCCTTGGAAAAGATTGGCGAGCTGTGTGAGAGTCGAAACCCATTGTCTCCATCTATTTCTTCAATGCATCAAGTCTCTCTAAACTATCCCCTTCAGTCATCTTCTTCTTCCTTAATTTCTGAACTCCTTCTAAAGAATTAAGGATGTCACGCCCTACTTACCAAAGTACCACGGAATCAAAACGTGAACAAGCCTGTGACATATTAGATTAAGGAGAATAAATAAAAATAAATATTTCTGCTCAACCAAATACGCTAAGCTTTAAGAAATAAATGCAGAGGCACAGGTCCCCGATCATAGTTAGCAAGAATATAATAGACAACTCAGAATAAAATAATCCATATCACAAGTGAATATCATCCAAGACATAATATTCGGGTAAAACATGCCC
The DNA here is from genome assembly GCA_022839385.1 of Asparagus kiusianus. NCBI lineage: Eukaryota > Viridiplantae > Streptophyta > Magnoliopsida > Asparagales > Asparagaceae > Asparagus > Asparagus kiusianus. The sequence goes on along the minus strand of BQKN01064981.1, from coordinate 454,137 downwards.
TTATACATAACTGAACAAATGAATATTGAAGAAATATAAAATACATTGTTCAACATAAAGGAAAGAACTACAGAAATAACTAGGACCAATAACTAAGCTTCGGCTTCTTCTTCTATTCTGTCTGTAAGACACTCCTGCTGAGAATCCTCCGGCTCCTGCTGAACCTGTTTTTCCTCTAAGTTTATCATACACCAGAGAAAACAGGTGTACGTCAGCGTGTATGGCATACGCTAAGACCTCATAAAACAAATAGAGCGAACAAAAACCCAAGCAGAAAATGATACGATAATAGAAATAACAAAAGGACGTGCAACTGAAAAATCAACAAAATCAATCAAGTAACAAGTCGATCATGCAACTAGCGATCAGAACAATCATCCAAGTAATAAGGTCATACAACTAGATAGAATTAATACTTAAAATTCTACAACAAGAGACGTAGTACGTCGAGCGAAATAATCCAAACAAGGAAACCCTCATGTTTATACCATATGTCTCAAATTGTAGATAATTAAATATTAACCCTGATCTATGTATGAAAAGAAATACAAGTAGTCTACATCTCACAAGAATCCTAATAACCTTAAGTAACAAGGTCATGTAACTAGCTATTCTATAACAGGTCACTGGTCCACATCTCACACAAAGTCAACGCTCATATTACCGGATAATTGACTATTCACAAATCCCATACGTACATCCAAACCCGTGAAACGGTTCGGTGAGAGACCGCACGAAATCCAATTTCGGTCTGATTCGAACTCAAGCAAAACTTAGGTAACGAAATGATTTCACTGACCAAGTGATAAATGGTTCACTTGGCCCAACAAACTAACCCCAGTGCAAAACGGTTCAATGATGCGAGTCTGGAAGATATATCAACTGTCTTATCCAATCACATGAACCATGACTTTCCTATCCCCAGCCTTTTTGTATTTTCTAAATTAACGATCATAACCCCTATTAAAACTCTGGTTCACCACCTAAACTTAGTCAATACACATACACATGATACGGGTGTATCTTCTCTTTGAAACTTAGCGATCGTCATGGGAGCTTGAGGATAGAAGATTCTTATGGTAACTTGAGAATAGAGGTGTAAAACAACATAGTGGAATGCAGGTTGAAGCGTGGAACGAGACAGCGAATCGAAGAATCGAAGCATCATATTTTCAGCCCGTAAGTCGACCTATAACAGTCATGAGTCAACTCATCAGGTTGAGTCGACTCATGCCTGTCATAAGTCGACTCATGAAACTCAACCATTTGTCAAAAGTCTCTGACCAGTCGACTCATCACTGTATGAGTCGACCTATATGTCATGAGTCGACTCATATATGCACATGAGTCGACTCATCGAAGGATTCTTGGTTCGCTTGGGTTTTTGTTTGCACGAATTACTATGGGGTTTTCGCTTGGTTATTTACCACTTTGTCATCCATGTTATTACACATATATAAGGAATTGTTTTAGGGTTTCTAATCAATTAGATGTAATCAAAGAGAGATTCTAATTAAGAGAGATTAGGGTTTAGAGAGAATTGAGAGAGATTGTTCTTCAATTCTAGTGAGTATGTGAGAGATTGTAAACTATTTAAATCTCATAATCTAGAGAAGGTATTTTCCTTCGCTACTACTGAATTGTTCTTGTGTTTTTATCATCCTCTTCTTAACCCACCTTTGATAATTCCGCGACCAAAGGTGCTCGCACGGCGACATGTATCAAGTTGGTATCAGAGCGATCAGATCCTGCAAAGGGGGCATCCTGTATATGGTCCTGACTCGATCGCAATACAAGAAGTTAGGCGATACCTTTATTTTATTGGAAGGAGTCAAGAAATTAAGGAAGGAAAAGATGACTGAAGGAGATAGTTCAGCGAGGTTAGATGCATTGGAGAAACAGATAGAGGTAATGAGTTCGACTCTCACACAGCTCGTCAATATCTTTCAAGAAAAGGACAAAAAGGAGGAATCTTTTTCAAAAGGAAAGAAGAAACTTATAGAGTCCGATGGAAAAGGTGAGGAATCTAATTCTGATAAGGAGACTGAGATTGTCAAAACTATTCCGCATCAAGGGGGTAAGAATTCTTACCAGAATTTGAAGATAGACTTCAAGATAGAGATTCATGTTTATGATGAGTGTGTCAACATAGAGGGCTTGATAATTGGATCGAGCGGAAGGAGACGTATTTTAACCTCTACGGATATTCATCCAAGGTGAAGCTTGTGTTCACGACTTTGAAGCTTTCAGGGCATGCATTGACATGGTGGAAATCTTATTGCAAGCAGGAATGGAAGGCGGTATTATGGAACAAATTCAAGAAGCTACTGAGGAAGCAGTTCTATCCGGTGGGATTTCTTGAGGAGCGTTAGTACAAGTGGTACAACTTATGCGAAAGAGTCAATCAGACCGTTCAAGAGTACACGACAGAGTTTCAGCAGCAGGCGATGGTTCTAAACGTCGCGACGGACGAATACTCCATCTTTATGAAGTACATGGCCGGTCTAAACGAATACATCCGGAAGGAGATGAAGATATTAACGGTCGAGTCTATTTCAGAGGCAAGCATGAAAGCTATTGCTATTGGGGGCAAGCAAAAGAAGAGCAACGAGGCAAAAGGAGATGCAAAACAGACAGGGAAACATAAGGAGGAGAAGAAGGGTGATTCAAGGAGAGCAGAACGGATTTGTAGTCACTACGAGAAGATAGGACATATCGCTGATCGATGCTGGGAGAAGTATCCTCATCTGAAGCCAAAGGAGTTGAAGAAGAAAGAGGAGAAAAAGGCATACGTGATAACACAGGGTCAAAAGGAAGTTCCTGAGATGACAGAGCCCAACAGTAGTCTTAATCTTATGGCAGTAAAACAGGCCACGAAAGAGGACGAAGACCCCCGAGAGCACCTCTTTGTGCTGAAGTTGCAAGTGAAGACCAGTTTGATTGATACCATTGTTGATCCAGGCAGCAAAAAGAATTTGATATCCAAGGCCTTGGTTCAGAAGCTGGGTCTGAAGATAGTCAAGCATCCGAAACCCTATCCATTGGGGTGGATTCAGAAGGAGACGGGATTGAGTATAGTTGATCAATGAACTTTCAAATTTGCGCTCCACGAATCGTATATTGACGAGATCACGTGTGATGTCATTCCATTGGATGTTTGTTAGGTTATACTGGGCAATCCGTACTTGTGGGATAGATACACGATCTATGAAATGCGGGCTCAGAAGTATACATTCACCAAGGATAGTGAAAAGTTCATATTTAATTCGGCGTCTCTTCCGAGGGAGGCAAATTTGGCGACAGTGACGCGAACGAAGAGGTTAGTGAATGCAAGCCAGAAGTTCATCTCGCTGTGCATTAGACTTCATGACGAGCCATCGAAAAGGAGTTGCATGCTGCAGCGGAAGACGACTACGATGAGGCAAGAAATGAAGGAGTCGTTTCCAGTTGTATGTCGATATCAGGTTCCTAGCAAGGCCAGGTGGTACAGAAAGGATGGAGGAGCTCCCGATTTTCCTCAGCTGAAGTTCTAACTTGAATGGGACTTCAAGTTCCTAAAGGCTGGACCCATAATACGGGTGTATCTTATCTTCAGAACTTGGCGATCTTCATGGGAGCTTAAGGATAGATGATTCTCATAGAAACTTAAGAATAGAGGTGTAAAACAGCACAGTGGAATGCAGGTTGAAGCGTGGAACGAGATGGCGAATCGAAGAATCAAAGCATCTAGTTTTCAGCCCGTAAGTTGACTCATAACAGTCATGAGTTGACTCATAACAGTCATGAGTCGACTCATCAGGTTGAGTCGACTCATGCCTATCATAAGTCGACTAATGAAACTCAGCCATTTGTCAAAAGTCTTTGACCAGTCGACTCATCACTATATGAGTTGACCCATGTGTCATGAGTCGACTCATCGAAGGATTCTGGTTCATTTGGGTTTCTGTTTGCACGAATTCCTATGGGGTTTTGGCATGATTATTTACCACTTTATCATCCACATTGTTACACATATATAAGGGATTATTTTAGGGTTTTTAATCAATTAGATGTAATCAAAGAGAGATTCTAATCAAGAGAGATTAGGGTTTAGAGAGAATTGAGAGAGATTGTTCTTCAATTCTAGTGAGATTGTGAGAGATTGTAAACTATTTAATTCTCATAATCTAGAGAAGGTATTTTTCTTTGCTACTACTGAATTGTTCTTGTGTTTTTATCATCCTCTTCTCAACCCATCTTTGATAATTCCGCGATCAAAGGTTCTAGCACGGCGACACGTATCAACGCATGTCAATAAGTCCGTTCAAGACGCACGAAGCCACTAATGTTGGCCTTCTTGTTTTGATGATATTTAACAAACAATTTACTTCTAATGTTGTTTGTCTAGTGTTTGTGCATTCCTATGTATTGTAGACAAACAACGTTGTTGGAGGATGGATGGAATAGAGCTTCAACGATCATATCCAAAGGAGGTTGGCGGAATGTCGGGTTGAAGCCTACACAATTCAAGTTAAAGATCAAGTTCAAGCTTCATTCGCAAAGTGTACCAAGTTGAGCTCATTGAAGATCAAGATTGCTTGGGTAATTTAGTTTAGGAGTTTATATTATGTGTGCTAGTACTTTAAGCTCAATCATATACACACATACACGTTTTGGTTTTGTGTATATATATAGTTATATATATACATATATGTTTTGGTTTGATAGTTTTCAAGTTTTACTATGAAACAATTGAATATAATTAGAAAACATATTTTTGTTTCATACTTATATGCATATATATGATTTCATCAATATCAATTTAAGTTAGTTCAATAAAATCACGTTTTAGTGCACTATATGTGTATTTTGATAAAATACTACATTCATTGTTTATAGACTTCATAACAATAGTTTACATGTTTTATTAAGTCTATATAATCATTGTGCAAAGTTTCAAAACATGGTTTAGCCAAAATGTCAAAATTCACATGTTTACATTATCGTGTTTTGGACCATTTTGAAAAATGATGATTTTTCACAAATGGGAAATGCAATTTGGAAAATTCTTTTTGTAACATGTTCGTTTTCATGTTTATATACATTTCCCAAGGTTTCATAATTTTTGGACTTCATTTGTTATTTTTAACAATTTTCCAAAAGTCAAAAAATCTGTTTTTCAAACCTATTTTTCTACTATGTCAGTCTTCGGTCGACCGATCTGGTCGACCGCTCAGATGTTCAGTTGGCAGAATGTAGCAGAGAGTTGTTCGGTCGACCGGTCCGGTCGACCGAGAGCTCCATCGGTCGACCGAAGGATTTTTCGGTCGACCGCCCAGATGACCGTTGTCTCCTAACGGCTCTTTTCTGAGCCGATTTTCTCTGCGCTTTTTTGTCTTTCTCTTGAGTGGTTTTGGCTGAGATTTCAAGTGGGTATATATACCCTATTGCTGCTCTCTTTCATTTTTCAACAAGAGAAAAGTTTTTAAGAGGTTTACAAGTTTTTGTTTAAGGGTTTAGTGTTTGTTTAAAAAGCTTTTAAGCATTTACAAGAGTTTGGTTTGTGGAGCAAATTTCACAAGAGCAAGTGGAGATCATCCTTGGTGTTTGAGCATTCATTCTTCTCCCTCTCTCTTGTCATCTATAGAGAAGTTTCCTTAAACTCAATTCTAGCATTTTATAAGTTTGTTCTTAATTTCATAAGCTAGATTTCATATTGAGTTTATATTATTTATCTCTTTGTACACACACAACCATTGAGCATATTGTATTTACATTCATAGTATAATTGGGTTGTGGGATTGTGTAACTTAGAGAGTGAGCTTATAATTCGTTCTCATTCATTGTAGAGAACAAACACTTTGTATTGAGCCTAATTGTGAGGATTCACTTGTAATACACTTGTACAGCGAGAGAAGTGTGTGGTGAGAGACGAGGTCGAATCCAAGAGGAGTAGCGTCGGTTGACGTGCCTAGGGAGAGGTTGTAACCGAGCACTTGAGGAGGAGGACACGGGCTAGGACCAACACTTAGTGTGTGAGGTGTGTTTGCATAGTGATTGTATTGTGAGGTGTAAACGTTGTTCGGGTGAACGTAGAAAATCCGGTTGTGATAGTGGAGATCTCCTCGAGGTGAGGAGCGGAGACGTAGGTCGTGGGGACCGAACTCCGTAATCATATTGTTTGTTTGTGATTGCATTGTCGCATTTACTTTTATGTTCATATCTAATATCACATTGTGTATTGCTTGTTGATCATTTTTGCCCTATCACATTTGTAGTTAGATTATTTACCCTTGTGTTAGTTTGCATATCCTTGCACATATCTTATTGTATATCTCTTTGTTAGGATATATTATCTTGTGCTAGTTTATATATCCTTGCATATATATTTCATCATATAGGATATATCTCATTATTTCATATTGATTATCCTAGCTCATATAACTTGTTATATTTCATACTTGCTAGGATAACTTGTTAATTAATTTTAATTATCATTTAATTGGATTAGATTAGCATAAGACCCTAATCACCCCCCCTCTAGGGTCTAACAACTAAGTCATGAACTACTAGGGGTTCTCAAACACATCAAAGAGATAATAAATAAAATTAATTCTATACAATAATAACATGGTATGTCGAACATGATTAAACAAGTTTATAAAGCATGAATAATTACTATATTAAAACATGGAATGCATGAACAGCCTACCACAGAGTGAATGCACACATAAATAGGTTTCATTGATAATTTACTACTGGGTGTCAAAACTTCTCATTTAAGCTAACCGTAATTGAATATCCTCTAATATAATAATACGGTAAAAAAACTAGAAACCGATGTCATTTTGCACATGAAATGTCGCGCTCTACGACTATCAGTTATACGTTCTTAATTAATAAATATTCTTTTTCCAAAATAATTCTTTAAAAAGTATTTCTTATCATAACTATTTTAAAATTATCTTTTA
>BQKN01064981.1:426816-437871 GCA_022839385.1 Asparagus kiusianus | reverse complement strand
ATATATATATATATATATGGGTATGCTTGGTACCAAGCACAAATTTTGTGCTTGGTAGTGAGGTGGCACAATCCCCTCCACTCATTCAAATGGGGGACCACATTCACATGGATTTAGGAGTGCATGTGGATATGCAATAATTTGAATGAGTGGAGGGGATTGAAATAAAGTAGGCAGACTAATATGCAATAAAATCAATTTTTTTTATCCACCTACATCCTAAGATCCATACGTAGAAGAAGATCCAAGATAGAAAATTACCTGAAGCGTGCAGATCAACAACGAAAAACTGCGTACTCGTTGAAATGTTGCGCGGCAATTGTAGTGACGCCTCTACTAGTATCCACACGAACTTGTTAGAACTCCGCACGTCAGTGTGCTAGCACTTTGAAGACGGCGGCCTTTGGAGTTTCTCTCTCTTTTTCCTCACAATTTTAGAAGCTCGGTTGGATGATCAAAAGGTCTATCCCATGCGCCTTTTTATAGGACTATGAGGTAGTTTCTCAAACCGTAAAGAGATCGGGATTCCAATCATATGGTTTCTCAAAATATAATTTGTTCAAATCAAATCATATCTTTAAACCGTGATTGATCATATCAATTTGATTGTTAGGAGATAGGTTCATTGAACTTGGTCAGTATTTCTTTCAAACGTGATTGATCAAATCAATTCTGATGAATTAATCGAGATTTATCAAATCAATCCTTATCCAATTACCCGATAGCCTCACAACTAATCATATCTCTATATGGCTTAATTTATGCGGGCTTTCTTAATAACATTCCAACATGTTCTTGTGTGCGACCCAATAGGTTTACACTATGTTGGTAGTGAGCCAAAATACTTTTTTCGGCCCACAAGTCATAAGTGGACCCTAGCAGGACATTATGACTACTCAAATCATGTAAAGGTCATCTCAGACGAAACCTAGTTCACAATGGACATATGTCGGTCTCTTCATCACTAGATATCTTGATTGAACTCAAGGCAGGAAGCGTGTCAACCTTATACAATTCAACCTTTAATTTCTCACACCTGAAGTTAGACTGACTTTCAATAGTTGACTCTCAACTAATTAGGCATGGTTATGCACTTTCTCAGTCTATCTTCTTCGAGGGGCCCAGAGATATCATACTCTTATTTATATGAGAGGGACAAATTCCATCTTGACCATTCACATCCCTCTGCATGATTCATAGCATACCCGATTGATACCTTTATTATTATCCGTTTAGGGAAACATTTGGTAACATCAAAGTATACAATCCTCATGTAGGAAACCGTGATAATCTCAGGTCAAAAAACCGAACATAATCATTGTATAAAACCTACTGATGACACATATAATCCATGCAGTGTTTCATAGCGGGCCAGTCCGGTATCATGTTCACCAACATATACTCATGTGATTGACTTGATATCTCATATCCATGATCCGTGAAACATGATCATCAATCAATCCACATATTACCTATAAAATCATTAGTCTCCCAACCAATGACAAAAGACAAGGACTATTTAGAATAACATCACAATCTAATTACAGATTTTCATGTTCAAGTCACATACTAAATGATCCATAATAAGTGATTTATTCAAGGGACCGAATAACAGATTATTCATAGAAGTTGCATAAACATAAATTAAACACAATCATCCCTGTGATTGGTCTCTAGGGCGTATCATACTAACAGGGATTATGTCACCTCACTACTAAGCACAAATTTTTGTGCTTGGTACCAAGCATACCGATGAACTAATATCATTATACATAATGAGTATTTAGCATGCATAGGGGGAAAAAATCTATGCACACATATCAATGACCATCTTAAGAACATTCACGAAACACAAAATCATATGAGAAATTGCTCAAAAAAGGGTACAATTATGTTAAAAAGAACCCAATTTCGCAGATCAATTTCACACATGTAAAGGATGGGTTAGATAATGAACTTCTTGAGTATGGCTATAAAGGATGGGTTGGATGATGAACATCTCGAGATTGGCATGGGGACATGTATTATGATTATTTTTAAGATCTCTAATTTCAGTGGTATCCCAAATCTTGATGTGGAACTCACATATGTTTTTCCTATTTCTTGAATAATTCTGAGTCTTAAGAGCCTGAAAAGAATATAGAAAACAAAGATGCCACAAGGGCCTCACATCAACATTTACGAAAATAGTAGAAGTATGTCTTTAAAAGAAATAAGCACTTTTTTTTTGGCATAGAAGTAGCAGAAGTAAACATTACTTTCTTTACTTCTATTACTTCATTTCTACTTCCGTTCAAACAAACATGTCCTAATTGAAGATGCCAGTTGAAGTTTTACATAGAATGACATATTAAAAACATCACTGACTTGTCGGCTAAAATACCAAATTGGTATATTTATACGAACGTATTTGCCAGTTTGGTATTTAAAAAAACTTCGGCGATAACAAAACATTAAAGATGGACATTTTCTCAACAAGGTACATTCTGTTCGCCAGCGGCCAAAACTCAAAATCTCATGGCTCACGTGGAATTTAAAGGGGTGACGTGGATGATGATTTGGCAGATCATATAATGGCGTGGATATATAATGCCGTTGAAATTCTCATCTTCCTCATTCCCTACTCGCGATCAAATTTGGGGATGAACTTGAAGTTAGGATTTCAGATCTTTCCTTCTCACATTTCACTTAGATCTTCAAATTAGTGACAGTCTCAACATGCCTCGTCAAGCTCAAGCTTAGGTTCAAGCAGGAATAGATCTAGAGGTTCAAGCATATCTAGATCTGTAGTAAACTACCAAATTGGTTGTCGATTCAACAATATGGGTTGTATTCGGAAATGGAATGAAGCAAAGAGGTACGGGGTCAAAAACTGTTCTTGTGGAGCTGAATGTGACTATTATACATCGATGACAGATGCAAACCCCGAGAGGAGGTTTTACAGATGCCGAAACTATAAGGTAAAATTTTCAATGCAGTTTTAACGTTTGTTTGATTTGTTGAGACTAATAGTATGTTTTTAAAAAATATGGTTCTAGAATGGTGGTTGACATGTTTGGGAATGGTTTGATGGTCAATTGTGTAATGTGGCATCTCAGTTGGTACCTCTATTGTGAGAAGAGCTATTGAACTTGAGGAACAATGATATACTGAAGGATCGATTGATTGCACGTGCTGAGAATGAGATGAAAGAATGACGTGATAATATTGCCAAGACTAAAGAAGAGCTATGTATGTGTCAAAGAGAGGCTGATGCTTATTTATTGGAGATTTCAAACCTAAAGATTAGTAGAACAAGATGCAAGGATCTGATCAAACTTCACTAGAATAAGCTCAAATTCTATGAGATGGTAATTATGGTCTGTAGAATTGTTGTAATCTGCTTAGGGTTCTTTGTTATAAATTTGAGTGGGCAATTGTAATAAGATGCTCTCGTTTATGACAATGTAATGGTGTATTATGTACTCTTTCAAATGAAATGTTGTATTTTGTTTTTAATTTGTGGCAGATGCTTTGTTTGTGATGTAGCTTTTAACCCTTTGTTTGGGTAGAAAATTATTTTCATTGCTGAATTCATTACAACTTCGGGCGTTATGATAAATTCAAAGCAAAGATAGCCTTTTTATAAGACTTTCAATATAATAAAAATAGATTACAACTCTTTTTCAAACAACACGCAACAAGTGTTTATCGCCTATTGCTTTCGTGGGATATTTGAATGTGCCGGGTTTATCCGTGAACCACCTGCGGATTGGATCTGGTTGCTGAAAATTTGACAGAGCTCCTACTTCACCAAGAAAGTATTTGCTTGGAGCACTAAGATCGACCAAGCGAAATCAGTAGCTCTTCTCGAGATTAAGACTAAGCTTAATCTCAAGGAACAGACAGACGGGGCTTCAGATCCTTCGAACTCTCCCTCTTTATACTGAAGAACTTCGCCAAGATCTGCTAACCTCCTCTGAAATTTGTGCTCCCTTGCTCTCTAACTCGGCAACACCTCCTCATCTTGATAATAATTCGTACCTGTGAAATGAGCCCCTAGGCTTGTATTTATAGGCTTCGGTTGGGGGGTTTCGGATAAGAATGGGTGATTTGACCTTATCTTCAGTCAATAACGGTCAAACCACATTTGTAGATGATATCTAGGCAGTTAGGAACCTCTGGAACAGAAGAAACCGATCGAAATAGCCTAAAAACATGTTTTAGAGGTTACAGGCAGTTCTGGGCACCAGACGGACCGATGTGACCCGCGTAGGCGCGGGTAGGTCGTGCTGACCCGTCGCCGTGCGGGTCGGATGGTGCCGACCCGCCGTCGCACTGGTCAGATGGCGCTGACCAGCCGCCGCGTGGGTCGGATTGTACCAACCCGTCGTCGCGCGTGTCGGTTTGGCACTTGGGTGTTGTTTCGTCTTTTTTTGTCGTTTTGCTTATTTGCTCGTCGTGTTGACTTGTATGCTTCGTTAACTTGTTTCATGCGCTCGTTAACTTTTTTATAGTAATTGGAGCTGACCAACGAGTGTGTTTGATTACTTGGAGCTGACCGACAAGCGTGACGGGCGCATTGGATTTGACTGACAAGCGTGACGGGCACTTTGGATCTGACCGACAAGCGCGTTGGGCACTTTGGATCTGATCGACAAGTTCGTTGGGTACTTTGGATCTGACCGACAAGCGCGTCGGGCACTTGTGGCTGACTGGCGTGCGCAAGCTGACTGACACGCGAGGGCTAACCGACAAGTGTGACAACCAATTGGAGGTGGCCGGTGAGCGTACGAGACACAGTTGGTTTGCCATTCCGGTTCAAGCACTTGTCAGTGTTAGCTAATCCTCCTAGACTCGGATAATAACGTTCGTCATCTTCTCTCCGTCTCGAGTTGTGTGCAGACACCTATAGGGATTTTTAGACGCCTACAGATACCCCCTCCAAAGTATTTCAGACTCATTCTTCTATAAAGGAGTCTGGAATGCTTTGGATAAGATAGGCCATTTTCTCAATCTCGTAGAGGGACCTATGAACTACTTCAATTCTTTACTTCTTCAGCCTTTAGTCTATTTAGTATTTTGTCAAATAGATAAAGTTCTTTCAGCACTACATTTATCGTCTGACCGTTGTCAAAATCTTAAACTGAAGTAGATGCATAAGTTTCTGAATTTAGCCCGTTTCATTGAGTTGACTTTGAACTGATTAACTTCGTCGAGAATTCATATCTGAATCGCAATTGAACTCCTTGGAATTATCATTTAATTCGGAATTTTTCCTTAGCCTTATTTTGGCAAAATCATCGATGCGTTGACCGGCCTCGACTTTTACTGTAACACGTTGACTGGTGTTAACATAGTTTATACTCGTACGTTTGCTGGAGTTTACACAGTTTAAACTCTTAAGGCATTAGAGCATGACGGTCATAAATGTCGGGGCTACAGGACCAAATATTAAAGCTGATTCATCTGTAGGTATGGATCTCATCCTGAGGTTGTTGGATCTTTGAATCACGAGACCAACTAATGGAGCTGGTGCGTCAATGACTCTCACATTTATAGGATTTTTGGCAAACCCTAAGCCATCAACGGGTTTGATGAGCCTTTACCGAGTACCGTTTGAATCGGGCTAGCATGTGGATTGTTTAAATCAGTTCTGTATGTAACGTTATGCTAAGAGAGTTAACTCTCTTAGTGCTACGATATTAAATATGCAGACTTCATCTTTCTCACGGGAATAGACTACCCAGCAATGTGTATTAGACGTTAACTTATCTCTATTTAAGTATCAAGATAAATTTCCCCGTGCATGTAAGGCGTGGATTATGGTGTTATTAGTAACGACCTGCCATAATATCAAATATGTGGGCTTTTGTTCTTTTTACAGTCAAGAACTAACCGACAATGCGTGTTAGGCGCTGACTTATCCCTACTTAGGCTTCGGGATAAAAGTCCCTAGACTTGGATTCTGGTATCTTCTTCAATCGGTAAAAGACTAAACCGGCAACACGTGTTAGGTGTTGACTTATCACTACTTAGGATTCGGGATAAAATTCCCCATACGTGTGGGGCACGGATTGTGGTGTTTTCTTCAATCAGTGAAAGACTAAACCGGCAACACGTGTTAGGCGCTGACTTATCCCTACTTAGGATTCAAGATAAAATTCTCCGCGCGTGTAAGGCACAGATTATGGTGTTATTAATAACAACCTGCCATAATGTCGAATATACAGGCTTTTGTCCTTTTACAGCAAAAGACTAACCGACAACGCATGTTAGGCGCTGACTTATCCCTACTTAGGCTTCGAGATAAAATTCCCCATACGTGTGAAACATGGATTTTAGAGTTGAAAAGTAGTGTCTTCTCTTGGGGCAAAGACGAACCCGAGGCTGAAGAAGAAGAATTTTATATTCTATCTCCAGTTGGAAAGGAAACTCAACGTGGGATCTCCACTTTAAGAATCTGAAGAGTGAAACTAAGAGTGGGATCTCCACTCTGAGAATCGAAAAGATTCAGATAATCCTAACTGTGGAAAGGTTTGATTAGTAAAGTAAAGGTGAAGTTTTGTTTATCGAGAGTGAATTATGGTTTTGGCCCTAACTGTAGGAAGGTTTGACCAAGCGGGAGTTTGAGGCGATCCTAACTGTAGGAAGGTTTGATCGTTTAATTTGAAAGTGGACCTCTCATTAATGAAAGGAATCGAGAGGAGATTTTGATTATGGTCCTAACTGTAGGAATATTTGACCAAGTGAGAGGTTTGAGACGATCCTAACTTTTATAGGTTTGATCGCTTAATTTGAAAGTGGACCTCTCATTCATGGAAGGAATCGAGAGAGGACTTTGGTCGTGGTCCTAACTATAAGAAGGTTTGACCGAGTGGACAATGAGAGTGGGAGTATAAATTACAGTAGGAGTGTTGATTCGTACAAATCACTCAAAGGGGGTTCCTGGTGTTAAGTGACAAATACTTAATACGGAGGGGTTTGATAATTATCAATGATCAGGAGATTAAAATTCCACGTACTATGTCCGAACTCTAACAATGGGAGTGTTGAGTGCATAGATATAGCGGGAGTTTGAGTGGGAGTTTCTTATTCATCACCTTCTTGTAGTGACCGGGTTATCCTTAAGAATACACTATATAGAATTCTTTCGGGAACTTTCCGTTACATGAATTATCCAACCCCAGCTTTTTACAAAATTGGGTCTGATATTGAACTCAGTTGCTTGATCAAGTTATCCTTAAGAATATTATGTATAAAATTCTCTAGGAACTTCCCATTAAAGGTAAGAAACAGTTTAGACTCATATACCTATTAGAGTATGCAGCGAGCAGTTTAACTTCATGCATCTGTTGGAGGATCGAGAAGCAGTTTATACTCGTATACTCTTTGGAGTGTAGGAAGGAGCAGTTTATACTCTTATACCTATCAGAGTCTTCATTCGAATTAATTGAGCATTATGACACCGGCTTCAACCAAGGTTTGGATGCTATTCTTGAAAGCGAAGCAAGCCTTGGTAGGATGAAGGATCCTCCTGTGATATGCACAGTACTTCAGATCCGTAGTATTGTCAGCTTCCTCCTGATCCGTGATAGGTGATAGCTTGATCTTGTTATTTTTAAGGAGGGACTTGAAAATGGCTGGAACACCTTTGTCCTTGAAGGAGTACTCGTTTTGGAGTCTCGGATCCAAAGTCTTTTGCTGTCTTCGAGGTTGTTGTTGTAACATCTGATTAACGTCAACAACTGTTGTGGGTGTATTCCCCTTACCATGGGAGGCGAAGTTTGAGTTCGGAGGATTAGTCGTCGGTTAGCTCCTCTAGGCCTTCTTCCTTCTGAGGAAGCGTTCGGCCTACTTTTCGTGCATCTTCAACTCTTTCCAGGTATTGGAGGGTGCTACTCTCATAGCTTCCAACACGTCCAAAGAAATGTTGTTGTGACAGGTTTGGAGGATGAAGTCCTCTGTGATCGGATCTCAGCAGTTCATCACCTTATTCTGGAAGCGATTGATGAAGTCATCGACTGTCTTGTCATCTTCTTGTTTCTCATTAAACAGTGTCCTGATTAACACCTCGGCGTCATCATCAAAGAAGTGAGCGAGGAATAGGCTCTCCAAGTCGTCCCAACTATTGATGCTTGCAGGCTTGAGATGGTGGTACCAATTGAAGGTGGGCCCGTGAAGGGTACCAATATGTGATCAAACCATCAAGGCTTCATTGTCAGAGATCATATCCAAGTGGGGCTTGAAGTAGATCAGATGCTGAGTAGGCGAGCCCTTCCATTCGAACGGCGTGAAGTTGATCAGATTGAACTTCACCGGGTATGCTTTTGAGTCCACTCTCTTGGGTAAGGACACGAAATACCAATTTTCTTCACCTCTCGAGCAGACATCAAAGCGTTGCTTTTTCTCTCGAGATCTTTCATCTTCTCGTCCTCATCTATATCATGCTTTGGACGATTTCTGAGAGGAATAACATGGCCACCCCCTGTATTATCATCTTCGATGGGACCACCCCCAGCGCCGTTATCTTTAGTGGGATCACCCCTAGCATTCTGGCCAACGAGAGGGTTATCAGCATTAAGGTGTTCATCCACATCTGAATCGCTAGCTGCTTGACTAACATTGTTGCGACGACTGGATTCACCTATCTGATTCGACAAGGCTCGGATTTGTTGGTCATGCTCTTCCCTCATCCACAGCATAGCCATTTTTATTTCAAACTTGAAGTTCTCTTCTTGCTTAGCCAAGACATCCTCGATGATTTTTGCTACTTGCTCAGTATTAATCATAAACACTTCGCAGGATTATCCCAGACTGGATATCGTTTTGTCAGAAGCGATTACAGAGTTGGCATCTGATGCTTCATCATCCAAGAATAATTCGCTATTCATCCTCTGATAGTCCCTACGTCTAGTAGTTCCCACATGTAACCGAGTTATACATTGGGATACGTCCGAAAAATGATGGGGACTGAAACTTCCCGTTGACTTCTCTTTATCGACCATATTGATAGTGACCTCTGGGAGTTTGTCGTCTTGCGAAGCTAATCTTTTTCGACAAAAACACCTTGTCTTCGACTTGGACATTCTGGTAGAGATACTTTCAAATACCGAGACCCTCCATAGAGTGGTCTTAGGATAGCTACACGCTGATAATACTACCTTGATGAGTTTGGCACACGGACAATAAAAGCCCATCTCCCGGGTATCTCTCTTTCGAGATCTGTTTGTACCCCCAGCCTGATAGTACAACTCATCAGCATAATTACCAGAGCAACCTATCATGTGTTGGCATGACTTCCCAGGTATAACATCGTCGTCGTTAGACGAAAAAGTTTCCTTCTGGGGGTTCGACATCTTGCTAGCGCTCTCAAGAGTCGCACGTTTTGAGCTACGCATTCGTGAGCGTGGAACCTTCACGGGCTCTTGGATAATGACTCATAGTCCAAGGCGGTCAGTTATAGGAGCTTTCCCATTATAGGAAGGCTCTAACTTGTTACAAGGGAGAGTGTGACCCCTAGTTCGATGAGTTTCTCGGGGTTCATTCGTCGTGCCCAAGTGTTCTTTGACTGAAGCTTTGCCTCGATTCTCATGTAAAGAAACAAGGTAGTCCATCATTGCTTTCCTACCTCCGGATAAGTCCACACTGCCGCGTGGTTTCACTAGAAGTATCGGATCAATCAGCGCAGTGGCGGAACTCAACGACATCAGAAAAACAGATGTGGAGTGTCATCTGTTTCAGCCCTAGCGCGGGTCAGACTTGAGTGACTAGCAGCTAGGAGGGTCAAACTTGAGTGACTCACGGCTTGGAGGGTCAGACTTGAGTGACCCGCAGCTTGGAGGGTCAGACTTGAGTGACCCGTGGCTAGGAGGGTCAAACTTGAGTGACCCGCTGCTTGGAGGGTCAGACTTGAGTGACCCGTGGCTAGGAGGGTCAGACTTGAGTGACCCACGGCTTGGAGGGTTAGACTTGAGTGACCCGTGACTTGGAGGGTCAGACTTGAGTGATCCGCGGCTTAGAGGGTCAGTCTTGGGTGACCCGCATTTTTTGAACTTTTCGGCCGCCTGTAGGCTGTCTAAAAATCACAATGGATAGCTGATTCTCATCAAGCTCCAACAATGAAAGTTACAATCAGACGACTTTTTTGTTACCAAAGGAATGCTGCAATCAAAGGATTTCCCTATGGATCAAGAAGAGATTACAAGGTAATGGTTCCTTCAAATCAAGAAGCAGAATTCGTCCTTACAATCGAAACACAAGTAATTTCCAAATCACTGCATCCGCGGCTCTACAATCGCTGCAAACACAGCCTCATATTTGAGATGATTGATCTTGATGGCTGTGACAACAACATGACTAATATTATATTAGAAACTATTAGAGGTGCTGATGAGCAGTATAATGATTTCAGAAATAAAAGGTTGGACTTAGTTGGTGAGTTGCTTGGTAGAGAGCTGTGGGCAAATATTCATGTAGGCTGTCTAAAAATTATAATGGATAGCTGATCCCCATCAAGCTCTAATAATGAAAGCTACAATCAGACAGCTTTCATGCCAACCAATGAAAGCTACAAATGGAGGACTTTTCACATAGAGCGAGAAGAGTTGCAATTCAACGATACTTTCGACAACTGATAAAAACTCTATTCAGCAGTCTTCACGATCTATCGTTAAGAATTACAATCTGACGACTTTCACACCCCACAACAGCTAATGTAAGGATTACTGAACAATGGTCCTTGCAACGCTCTACAGAAGAAGTTACAAATCAACTAGCTCCTTCTAAAACACGGAACTCATCTTCGCGTCACAATTCTGGAAATGCAGGCGACCCTCACGTTTCCAAGCTGTAACAAGCAAAACACGAGCGGCTCTCGCGTTCTTGACGTTTAGTCAACTTCCAACCTCGCGTCTCAATTCCAAGACGCGAAGTTAGGGTTCTGAATGCCAAATTGGGTGTTTGACTCATTCAAATATGAGTCGAACGGTTTCAGAACCGTTTTCCCCATGATCTGAGGAAATCACGCCTGTAGGCGTCGAAAATTGCCGATAGGTCCCCGAACATAGCTCGGTG
>BQKN01064981.1:392495-411816 GCA_022839385.1 Asparagus kiusianus | reverse complement strand
CCACCTATAAAACCTCAACAAACCCAACGGAGTAAGGGTTGGATTTTCAGCATCTAAGCCATACAAGGAGGTTGGGAGCTTGGGATTTTTCTCTGGAGGTAGCAGAGGTGAACTCTTCGAAACAGAAGATTTAACTCAGATTCAGAGGATCAAATCTAAAGAAATCCTTCAGCAACAGAAAATCTGCTTGGTCACTAACCGAATTTTTGGTTCTAACAACTCTGGTCACAGGGTTCTAACTCGTTCTGAGTTCTTAAAACTCTTTAAGAGTTATTCATCAAACTTTCCACAGAAGTTCATTGTTCCCACAAGATAAAGGACGGTCAGATCGTTAACGGAGAGCAAATTCGACACAAGCAATCGAAGGAGGCATTCCATCGCTACCAAGAAGAACCCATTTTTAAACAAAGGGGAGAATCAAATTCATTCTCCTCTCTTTTGTAATTAGGAAATCCAAATTCTAATTGATTTTGAGAGAAAACAAGTCAATTTTCTTTCATTGTCTTTTTACTACGAACTTTCCACAAACAAAAGATGGCGACTCCGCTGGGGACTAGCTTTTCTGATGAAGAAGTGGTGGCGCAATCTGACGTCCACCTCATGGGAACGACTGTTGAAACTCTCGTCATGGAGTTTGACCAAGCAAAATATGAGGAAGCCTTATCCTCTGGATCGCTTAGCCCCAAGGCTAAGCGCGATGTCCGCAAGATCTCCAAGGAGATAAAATCTGTTGCTGAAACGCCAAAGAAAGTCCTCTCCTTTGGCCAAAATTCGTTGAATAGCCCCTCTACTTCAGGAGCGGGCTTAGCCTCTGTTGAACTCGCACAGCGAGTTGAATGTCCCACATCCACGTTAACACAACGCGCCTCAGACCATAAACGGCCTATAGAGGAGATGAGCTCCATAAACATCAACGACGCTACTGCTAAGGCTTTGAAACAAGCCAAAAAGAATGCCGCTCATAGACGAAGAAGATCCATACGACGAGCACATCTACGCGAAAGCCGAATGCTGGCCCAACGGGAGGATCACGTTCTTGAAACTTTACCCGAGCACAGCGTTTCTACCACAGAATGCACACTTCGCGGCAATGAGCCCGATTACGAGCCTCGGTTGATACAGCTGAAACACGACCCTCAATGGCGTGTTGTTCCTTCAAAACGCAGCCCTCAGAAAGGCGCCATCGAAAATAAACGCACACCTCATAGGCGCGTTCAAACGAAACATGACTCTCAAGAGTCCGTTTCACCAACCAAACGGGACCCTCAGGGTTGCGTTCAACCAAAACATGACCCTCAGGGGTCTGTTTCATCATTTAAACGTAGGCCTCGGCCTAGTGTTTACAAATCCAAACACGACCCTCGCGTTGTTCTTCAAGAACGCGACCCTAGCGTTGTCCTTCAAGAACGTGATCCTCAAGAGGTCCGCCAAGTTCGAAAAAGTCAACATGGGATTAAAATCCACGTTAGACCAAAATCAATCTTACCCACTCAAGGGCAGGGGGTTCCATCTCCGTCCCCACGCTCAGGGAAGGATCCCTCCCAAGTTACTGATTTGCGGGAATTATTATCAAGAGGGAAACCAGCGCAGCAAGCAGCTCACTCATGCTAATGTGAGCGGCTTATCTCTGCAGTCCTATCAGAATGCTATTGTTGCGCATCTGTACCTCGGCAGTTCGTATTCAATAGGTTGACGAACGTTGCTAGACCTGCCAAACGATGACGTCGATAGAAAAAGAAGATAGCTGAAACTGAATACCCCGAAGTCATTGTAAATGTGATAGGCAGAGGGAAGACTTCGGGCCCCAGTTCCGAGGAGTCACAAAGAAGTCATTCCCTAACTGTTCGGGAAATTTGTGACGAATTCGAAGGAGTGTACCGGCATACTCGGACTCGAACAGGAACCATTCGCTCGGTTAACTACCAAAGATTAGCCAAGGGGATCGTTTCTGATGATGAACATTCAGCAATTGCCGAATCTCAATCTTCAAGCTCTATTGTGGCACGGGAAGTTTCCGCTTACATGGCAGGAAATCCTGAAGACCTAGCTAAGAGAGTAGACGATCATCATGTCATGCTCCAAGCACAGCAAGAAACACTTCTACAAATTAAGGACATGCTGGCCTAGCTCCTTGCTAAAAAAGGTCAAAAACCTGAATCTTCCCGAAGGACAATATCAAACGGAAATCAGAAGGCACACGAACATTCAGATTGTGAAACTCACAACTTGGAATCCTCCTCTGAAAACGAGAAGGAGATAGAAAGAGAATTGCATCCTCAGTCCGCTAAGGTGGATGAACTAGAGGCTCGCCTCAATGCAA
This sequence comes from Asparagus kiusianus, assembly GCA_022839385.1. Lineage (NCBI taxonomy): Eukaryota > Viridiplantae > Streptophyta > Magnoliopsida > Asparagales > Asparagaceae > Asparagus > Asparagus kiusianus. The sequence continues at coordinate 409,496 of BQKN01064981.1, read as the reverse complement.
TCGCCAATAGAAGCGAGCTCTGCAAAGGAGTGGTACAGCCCTATCCTGCTGAATGGGATACAGATCCCTACCCATCGAAGTTTAAGGCCCCTACCTTACAACCGTTCGATGGCACAGGATCGCCGAATCAACACATATACTACTTTAAGTCACAGACTGGAGACGTGATAGCAAACGACGCTATCCTGACCCGCTTGTTCATCGGCACTCTTAAAGGAGTCGCCTTCGAATGGTTCATAAAACTGCCTGCTGGGTCTATTCAGAAATGGGTGCATTTGGAAAGGCTTTTCTTAGCTAGGTTCTTCGAGGACGATACGGAAGTTTCGATTCCGACTCTTCTCGCCACCAAGCAGAAGAAAGGAGAATCTATCAAAACATATGTGGAGAGATTTCACGGTATGGCATTGCGATGCCCATCAGGTATGACCCAATCAACTTTGGTTGAAACTTGCAGGCACAACTTGCAGACCCAGCTCCTTGCTCAGATGGGGGTAGCGGAGTGTCGATCCTGGAGACAACTAGTTTCGCAAGGAGAACAAGCCGAAGAGATTGTTGCTCGAGTTAAAGCCGAAGAAGTGACGCAACCCAAGCCGCAGCAGCAACGCAATCAGCATAATGCCCAGCGGTCTAAGGGAAAAGAGACTATGGCGGCTGATGCCAGCACGCGAGCACCACCTCCCGCTAAGCAAGGCAAGGCGCCAAATCAACAAAGAGCACTCAAGCAGTATTCGTTTAAAGAAGAGCATGTATACACTTTGTTCCAATTGCTTCTGAAGAACAACAAACTGCAGCTGCCTGAAATCAGGAAGCCGGATGAAGCAGGGAAGGTGGATGATCCTAATTACTATCGTTATCATAGGTTCCTAGGCATCCTACCGAAAAATGCTATGTCTTCAAAGACATTCTGTAAAATTTGGTGAATGCTAATGTGCTCACTTTAAAGCCCGAACAAAAGACCGTATCTACCAATATGATAGCGGTCCAATTCGGTGACTTCCCTCCAGTGGCGACCGCAGATGGTGTCGTCCCCATTCATAAGGGAGAATTGCGCCTGAAAAACACTGACTTGTACAGTCAGAAGGATAGGGGGTTGGTACCCCTTACAACCCTAAAAGAGATCATGTGGGTACATCCCGACTTAGTTACGGATCGGCAGTGGATGAAAACCACATCCGAAAAGAAGAAAGGAAATGTTAAGTCATCCAACATGATTAGCCCTTCTATTAATGAAGATGATGATCACCTCAAACCTCTTACCGATTCAGAGGAAGAAAGGATTGCCCTGGCAGTATACCCAGAAGGTAACCCTGACACTCGATCAGGAAAAGCTTACTTGAGGGACTACAACCAGAATGCTCAAGAAGCTGAAGAACAGCCCCAAGACGCTGGGGGTTCTATACCAAAGAAGCCGGTTGATAAAGGGAAACAAAAGGAGCTCCGGTTCAACAAAAATCTCCACCAGAAATTTGGAGAATCGAGCGCTCCTTTCCAATTCAATATCATGGCGCAACTGACCAACAAGGATTACTCTATATGAGCTCCTAAGGTTGTCAAAAACCACTAAGGAAGCTCTAATCGAAGCCTTAAAGAACACAGAGATATTTATCACTCAAGTCACTCCGATTTTCGAAGCTTCTGAAGATCAACCTTGGCGGCAATGTTTGCAAGCGGCGAGAAGTTTACCCTGCATATCGTTTACTCAAGAAGATATGCAAGTCAAACACAAGCACGACAGACCATTGTACTACACGGGGTATATCGGATGCTCCGAAATCAGTCGTGTCCAAGTTGACCCAGGCTCAGCGCTCAGCATCATGCCTTAACGGGTCATGCAGGTCTTAGGGATTTCTATGCATCGACTGAACACTACTCAGACTACCATCTTCGGGTTCAATGCAAACAGCACTCGGCCCCTGGGGAAGATCAAACTCAGGTGTCAAATCGGAGACCTTAAGTCCGAAGTGACTTGTTACATCATAGATGCGGACACGTCCTACAATCTTTTGCTAGGACGACCATGGATACATGCAAACCGTATTGTCCCATCTACCCTACATCAGGTCATGAAGTACGCCAATGATGAAGGAGAGGTACGAACCCTAATTGCGGAAAAATACCCCTTCCGAGCAGTGGAAAACTTTCACACTGTCTCCGTCTTCTACCTGGAATCCCAGGAAAAAGAAGATGTGGACAGCGGCAACGAAGCTAACTTTAAACCAGATCCTAAAGAAGATTGTCCATAGGAATTGAATCTAAATGTAATGGGTCAGGACGAGAGTAATAATAATGTACCGAGTGAGGGCGAGTGGTGCATTAATGAAGATTTTATTTTGGCGTACTTGTCTGATGTGTCCTCTAAAAATAAACAAATAGAGAATGATCTTAATGCAGGTACTAACCCATGGCACGCACTGTGCACAGAGGCATCACTCACATTGCCAATCGAGTCATCCTTCGCTTCAGATGAAGGAGTAGAAGATGCACAGAAGGCTTTCTTTAAAGTCCCATCCAAAAGGAAAGGGCAGAAGCCGATCTGTTTTGGTAAAGTCAAACCTGAACAACTCAAACGAGGAAGTTCAGAGGAAGATGACGGAGTTCCCCAATTCCATTATCACGAACCCAATTCTATACACTTAATGAAAAGAATGGGGTATAACTTTAATGAAAAACAGAGTTTAAACTTTGGGAAAGGAATGTGAACACCAATTCGAATGTCTCTAACCCCCGAGGGAAAACCCCCGGACTACTATCAAAAAACCGGAAGAGGTGTGGGCTATGTCACAACCCCCTCTGTATCAGAAAATGAAATCAGTAATTATCTGCGTCAGGACCATTCATCCGGGACATCTTCTTAGATATCCGACGTTAGTGTCGGATCTTTCTTTAAAAGTCTGACTGTGAACATGGTTTCAACTAGTCATGCAGATGAAGACACAGGGGGTGATGAAGAGTTAATCGAATCAACCAATGATCCTTGGATCAAACGCCTCAACATCTTATGGGATATGCGATTCGAACAATGCGAACCACCCACTGAAGATAAAGTGATCCAGGTCAACATGGGTGATGAACATGACCCTAAGCCCATCTTCATAGCTGAAAATTTATCATCATCCGAGAAAGAGGACCTTATATCTCTCATTCGAGAATATATAGATATCTTCGCTTGGAGTTATGAAGATATGCCTGGCCTTGACCCAAAAGTTTCCATGCATCAGCTTAACATTAATCTGGATGCAAAACCCGTTAAACAACAACAATGACGGTTTCGTCCAGAAATCATGGAAGCAATTGAGTCCGAAGTTAAAAAGCTTATAGACTCGGGTTTTGTCAGAGAGGAACAACACCCAGACTGGGTAGCCAACATTGTTCCAGTTCCTAAGAAGAATGGTAAGGTCCGAATATGCATCGACTTTCGTGACCTCAACGTAGCTTGTCCGAAAGACGAGTTTCCTCATCCCATCACTGATGTCATGATCGACAATACCTGCGGATATGAAAGGATGTCTTTCATGGACAGATTCTCAGGGTACAATCAAATCAAGATGCATCCGAAAGACGAAAAGCATACTGTGTTTAGAACTCCACTGGGGGTGTATTGCTACACAATGATGCCCTTCGGCCTGAAAAACGCAGGTGTAACTTATCAATGAGCAATGAATACCATCTTCCACGAACATTTGCGCAAGAAGATAGAATGCTACGTTAATGATATAGCAATAAAAAGTCAGCATAAAGGCGATCATCTTACTGACTTGAAGATAATGTTCGACATCATGCGAGTACATCAACTGAAGATGAACCAGACCAAATCATTCATTAGGGTATCGAGCGGAAAATTCCTGGGATTTATTGTCACGTTCAAAGGAATTTCTCTTGATCCAGAGAAAATCCGCGCTATCCAAGATATGCCACCCCCGAAGAATCTTAAAGAGCTCAGGGGTTTGTAAGGGAGGCTGGCCTATATTCGGAGATTCATATCAAATCTTTTAGGGCGTTACCAACCTTTCTCTAAGCTCATGAAGAAAGGAGTATCCTTTGTTTGGGATGGAGAATGTCAAAAAGCATTCGAGGAGATTAAGAGATATATCACTCAACCACCAGTTCTCGTGGCCCCAATATCAGGAAAGCCATTCCTGTTGTATGTAAGAGCCATGGAACACTCTCTTAGAGCCTTGTTAGCCCAGAATAACGATCAAGGGCAAGAGCAAGCCATCTACTACTTAAGCAGGACCATGATAGGAGCCGAGCACCAGTATAATCCGGTCGAAAAAGAATGTCTCGCTTTGGTATTCGCAGTTCAAAAGATGTGACATTACCTAGTTGGACAAACAATTCAAGTCATCTCTAAGGTGAATCCCTTGAGAGTTCTGATGACAAAGCCATCATCTCTGAATTGCCGACTCACAAAATGGGCCATTCTCTTGTCACAATATGACATGCAATTCATGCCCTAAAAAGCAGTCAAGGGTCAAGCGTTGGCAGACTTCTTAGACGATCACCCGGTGCCAGGGACGTCTAAGCTATATAAAGAATTGCTCGATGAAGTCACTGAAGCTTGCATCACTTGAGAAGCTACGCAAGTGTGGAAATTATTCTTCGACGGTGCATCTAGAGCAAATCCTTATGGAGCGATTACCGCGGGAGTAGGAGTGGTGTTCGTTTCTCCGAATGGTCACGTGATCCCAAGAGGATTTTCCTTGATCGAACCCTCCGCTAACAACGTAGCCGAGTATAATGCTCTGCTACTAAGAATGCAATTTGTTGAGGAACTTAATATTCAACATCTTGAAGCTTACGGTGATTCTCAGCTAATCGTGAATCAAGTCCGAGGGGAATACGAAGTGTGTCATGAAGACCTGATCTCGTATTACTTCGCAGTACTAAAGCAAGCCCAGAAGTTCGAAGGTTTCTTTATTGAATATATTCCACGAGCTCAGAATGCTTATGCAGATGATTTAGCCTCGTTAGTAACCTCATTAGCATTGCCTAAACGGGCCGAAACTATGATTCCTATTAGGGGACGTGAGTTATACTATTCTAAGATTCCTGCAGAGGAAAGCTCGGATAAGACACCGACAGGAGAGGTCTGCACAACCTCGATGGAACTTGAAGCTAGAGATTAGCGATTCCCGTACATCGACTATTCCATATATGGAATTTTGCCTGAAGACCCTAAGGAAGCGGCCGCTATCAAACGAAAGGCCCTTCGATTCTATTACGATGCAGTCTCCCAAATCCTATATCGTAAATCACATGATGGAGTGTTGCTTCAATGTCTCACTCGAAAAGAAGCAAAAGAGGCCCTCAAGGAAGCTCATGACGGAATGTCCGGAGCTCATCAGCCTGGAGCTAAGTTGGGAGATCGTCTCCGACGAATCGGTTATTATTGGCCAAAGATGTTCTCAGACGCAGTTGATTACGCTAAACGTTGTCATGCGTGTCTGATTCATGGGGACTTTATCTACCAAGCGCCAAGTAACTTACACCACACTTCTGCATCTTGGCCATTTGAAATGTGGGGTATGGATATCGTAGGACCAATCTCTCCTCCGACTTCCAAAGGACACCGGTTCATTTTAGCTGTAATCGATTACTTCTCCAAATGGGCAGAGGCAATCCCGTTGAAAGAAGTCAAGACGTCGAGTGTGATTAAATTCATCAAACATTACATCATTTACTGTTTTGGAGTCTCGAGACGAATAGTTCACAATAACAGAACACAATTTGTTAGCTTTGGGTTTCAAAGATTTTGTGATAAATTTAGAATCCAAAGTGTCGCATCTACGACATATTATCCACCAGCAAATGGTCTTCCAGAAGCTTTTAACAAGACTATCGTGAAACTTCTCAAAAATTTCGTTTCTAAGAGTCGACGTGATTGGGACGAAAGACTCGGTGAATGTTTGTGGGCCTACTGCACAACGGTGAGGACCCCTACAAGAGCTACGCCGTTCTCTTTAGTATACGGCTGCGAAGCTGTATTGCCACTTGAGATTCAAATCCTTTCCTTGAGAGTCACGATTACAACCGGACTGACAGAGGAAGAGAAACATCAACGGCGTCTGTAGGAACTTGAAGCCTTAGACGACAAACGACTTCAAGCTCAGCAACAAATTAAGCTTTATCAAGCCCGGATTTCTAAAGCCTATAATAAAAAGGTTAAAGAACGGATTTTCAAGAAAGACGATTTAGTTTTGGCCAACAGACGACCTATGGTAATGACACACAAAACCAAAGGGAAGTTCAATCCTAAATGGGAATGGCCCTTCGTAATAGAGTCAGTCTATTCGAATGGAGCTTATCGCCTCATTGATCAAAAAGGAGACAGTCTCATGATGCCAATTAACGAGAAATTCCTTAAAAGATACTTCTCGTAAATCATGCAGCTCCTTGAGCCTCAGCCGAGTCAGGCTGGGGGTTGCTAACTTAGAGTGTATTTCAGGAGTAATAGTTTAATTTTCCTGTTTTATATGTCGTCATGTTAACACTACACCTCTGACTATTAAAATTTTTTGGAATTATTCTAAGTAGTAATAAAGAGAATTTTGATTTTACGCTAAGTGAACTCTACACTTGCAGCAACTATATTACTTTCTATTGTCCTGAATTAGAATCCAACAAAAGAAACGATGAAAGGCAAAATGATATCATTTTCATTTAATATTGTTAATCTAAATACAAAGTGATGATAATCGAAATGAAAACGATACAAAATTATTCCCTAGCTAAAAAGCGATTCAAATCCTAAGTGTCGGGGCCCATCAGCCTAAAGGACTTGAGCTTAGATTTCAAAGCTGATATTTTCTCCTCACGAGCCCTTTTGATTTCTTCTGTTACCTTGCTCTTGAGCTCCTCTTCATCAGGTGCTGCTTCTGCAATCTCTCGTCGAAGTTTATCAGCAGCAATGATTTCATCGCAATAGCTTTTGAAAAGCTCATCATAGTGAGCAGCTAGCCCTCTTATAACTTCCATATCGTCAGCTAACTAGGCAATTATCTAAGATAGCTCAACACCCGTGCGAGTAAGTTCCGCTACAGTATTCTAGACACTCATAGCAAGACTGCACACGTCCACTTGTATTGGGAGGTGTTCCCCACGCAGGCTGGCAATACGAGACTCTTTCTCAGACAGACTCTTCTGAAGTGACTCTTGATGTTGTGCTCTCAATGCTTTCGCCTGAGAAAAAGCCCGATCCACTTCTGGCCCTATATCATCGTGTTGCAGCATTGAAAGGAACTCTAATTCATATTCCAGGATAACAATGCTTTCACGACAATTATCGGTCCATAAGGCATTCCCCTGGTGCCCGATCTTAGCTAGGCACTCCAGCAGATGAGGTTCAAAAACTTGAAAGCTCACTTCCCCGAGACTAACGACATCGATGGTCATTTGCATCCAATACTCTAATTGCTCGATGAGTCTCCTCAGAGTTTCTGAGCTTGGGGTGGAGCAATCGGATAAATAAAATAATTCACATAATCAGTGCGAGTGGGATGATCGACGACTTCAGATGGTAATTTTTCGTGCATATCTGGTGCCGAACCTTTGATGGTCAACCCTTGCCCGACCGTTGTCATTTCAGGATCAGAAGGAGCGGCTTGAAGCATAGCATCATCTTTGTTTTCAGAGGGTGCAACAGGTGCAAACTTGATAGCATCCCCCATCAACTTGACCTTCTGGGAATTCTTGGCTGTGACAGGCTTCCATTTACGAATTCTCTTCTCATATTCGCCTTCCTCCTCAGCAGTAAGGGCCCTCTTCCCTGATGATCTTGAGGAGCGAGGCCCAGGAAGGGATGCTCCTTCGAGAACTTCCTTGGTAGCCTCTTCTTCAGTAGGCCCAGGAACGGGTAAATCCTGTGGGATCTCCTCGATTCCAACCGCCTCTCGTTCGCAAGAAAGATGCTCCTCTATTCCTGGTAAACGAGTCTTGGTAGAACGGATTCTCGATTTATATAACCCCCGAATTTCATTTATGCATGAAGCATAGACATCGTATTCTGGGATCCGAGAAGCTTCATCAAACCAATGGTGAAAATCTGCAATGGTAGAACAGTCGGGCGGTGAATTAGGTAAAGTGAAGTGTGCGTGGGTCCCTCCGGCGGAAAAGAAGTACCATGCGCGAGCTCCCTCATATAAGTTCCCGACTTGAGCCAAGGCCTGGTTGGGATTGCCAACATAAAGCTGGTCATATCCGAACTGTCTAGCAAATCGAGAAGGCATGTAAGGCTCAATAATACACTTCTCTTTTAAATGATAGACCAGATAGCCCAGCCTGATCATGAGAAGCCATCTAAAGGTGCCTTCTTCCAAAGAGGACGAACCCTCAAAAAGCACGTCCATGAAGCGGGTATTCTCTTCATCAGCACCATCAAAATTAGGAGCGCAACAAAAAATTCTGTAGTTGTCTCCCCGAGACAAAGTCTGTCGAGCCCTGACTATGTAAGCACAAGTCCACGCGGCCGGCTCCAGTCTCTGTATGAAGGGAACATAAGCGTCAACGCTCTCAGATACCCCCGTCATCAACGAAGGGTAATGCAACACGAACCAGGCCACCAAGTATGTATATAGCACTGGTACCCACGGTTAAGTAGCTTTTCCGGCTTTCTTCCCAGCAGCCTTAATTCCCGGGGCGCCGAGAAGTTCAGAGGTCAACATCCTTAGGCTATTTTGCATACAGCTGACCATAGCAGTAAGGAGGCTCACAGGTCTCCCATGCGCCAACAAAACAGCTGGGTATACAACCTCAGCTAATATCGCCTCTACTGGCTTTGACGGTACCACGCACCGCTTCAACCAAATCATGAGAAAGCTAGCAAGAAGAGCCATATCGAAAATAGGAACTGTGGCTTGGTGGTGGAAACTTTCGAATACAACACCAGCCTCAAAATCATCCTCTGCATGCTCTGTCTTATAAGTAGCACTGGAAGCCTTAATTCGAGTTTTGGCGTCTTTAGGAGAAATGGCTGCAACGCGAGATATGGTTACGTCCTTCCGATTTAAGTGCTGAAAGAGGTATTCCGCCCACGTGGTATGCATAATGCCCCCTCTACGCATCCCAAAGACTTGAGCACATATATGGAAGTGGCACATCAACTCCCAGAAAGTAGCATAAACTTCTGGATGCGCCACCCTTAACATGGAAAGCTCCTCTGTGGTAGGGATGAATTCTTCGTAGGGCATTCTACCAAATGGCAGCCCTGAGACTACTTGCATCTCATGGAGAGCAAAACCTAACTCCCCTATAGGTGTGAAGAATGTATAGCTGTCCGGGTTATATTTCTCCAACATAGCGAAGAAATTGTTATAATTCTGCACAACCCCCCGTCGAATAGTTAACACGGGAACTGTGAGACTCGACTGAGCGAGTGGTTCCTTATGATCCTCAAGAACGAAGTCAACCATACGGGTCCACCAACCTCCTTCCCCAGAACAAACCCATCCTGGAGATCTGAACATCTGAGTAGAAAATTCATCCTGAGCTACAATGAATTGGAGAATGAAGATATTCGCTGGATGCGGCACCTCTGGAACGAGATCCTTCTTCTCAAATAAGCCAGGTCTCAACCCCTTGAGTTGTCCCCCGATTTGTGTACGAGATCGTCGACCAAATCCAAGCGACACATTCTCTTTTTCCTTGACTATGTCAAAAGTCAAACCCCGGTGATAGCTCACATTCAAGAAGTAGGAAAGCGGATACATCCTCTTCATGCTTGGGAGGAAGAGGAAACGGTTATCGACTCTCCGCAGTAGCTTTGAATCCTCCGCATGTATGAGATGGTCATTAATGGCTATACGATCTCTGAATATAAATGCTGGCTTAGGAAACAGAGCATGACCGATAGGGGTCTCCATGTCCAAGTCAGTGATTAAAATTCTGAGAGTAGAGCATCGGGGGAATTTAATCATGTCCGCTCTCTTCGAGTCAGGGAAAGTACACAGTGGAATTCTGCTTTGAAGACTGAAGACTTCATTCGCGTCAGGACCGCCAATATATCCAAAATGATGCTCTTGTGAAAGCGGCACGTTTGGAAGAAGCACTACACAATCAAAAGCAGAGATTAGCAGCTAAAAGCAAGCTTTTGACATAAATACAGAATCTGAAACACAAGAGTCAAGCCTCGTGTCAAAGATCTCAAACGCGAGGGTCGAACCTCATGTCAGAAATCTCAAACGTGAGAGTCGAACCTCGTGTTGAAAAACTTAAAAGCGAGAGTCGAGACCCACATGGAGTCCCAACTCTGCGTTTTCATTAAACAGTAACAAGTCATCTTCCTCGTTATCAAGAACCCATATAGGGTTTTCAAAGAACTTTCCAAGGCAAGTTGTTTTGGTCAACACTTACCACGATAGGGGGCCCTTGTGAAGGTGACGGTGACGATGACGTTCCCGCAGGAACAAGAACACCGCCGGCGTCCTCAGTCGACGACGTTTTGGAAGTCGCTCCAGAGACTTTCTTGGAGCTAGAACCCACTCTTTGCGGCGCCATCGACATAATCGGTCAGAGGAAGCGTCGTTGATCAAAGGAGACGGAGTTCATCGGAGATCTCGTCAAAATCAAACGAGAGTTCTCGTTCTTAGAAATAGCCAAAAATGGAAAGAGTCAAATGACTCTTGACATGACCACTCAGGTTTATTTATAACAGCCGTCAAGCTGTTAAGATGGCACGGGATTCCAGGAGAATCCCAACCATTTTATCTTTTAGAACGTAATCTTTCGCGTTTTTAGATAAAGTTAGTTAAGACTTTAATCTCAACGCGAAGTTCACACTCGCGTTCAAATGCTAGGCTCAGACCAGCGTTATGAAGGTTCTTAACCTCGCGTTTCGTACCTCAAACGCAAGAGTCACCTTAGCATTGCAATTTTTCCAAATGGAGAATCTACCCTCGATACTTATCCCCTAAGTTCATTGATTCTTTCAACAGAGTGCTCTTAAAACTTCGTATTTCCTTAACATAATCTAAATACTCATCAGGTTAATATTACACCTCAGATGATCATCACCCCACAGAGATTGAATTTAGTTGTCATCACTACCAATTTGACTACAATTCCTCTGTTAAGGTCCATTTATCGATTCTTATCAATAGATCGATAAATATCCAAAATCATCCAAATCCTGGTTAATTGGTCAATTCTCTTCAGCAGAATATCAAATAACCAATTAACCTAATTCTTTTTAGTGGGATGATAAAATTCCCCGAATCTTGTTCAAATCACAAGTGATATAATTCATCGCCCTGATGATAAAACACTTAACAGGTCTCCCCAGTGAGACGCTATAATATTCTTTCCTCACAGATATCACGTTAAAATTACACCTCTGACAAAATTAACTTATTGATTCTTGTCAATAGAATGATAAGTCCTCAAAATTGCCCCGATCGCAATATTTCTCCTGTCACGTTAAAATTACACCTCTGACAAAATCAACTTATCGATTCTCGTTAATAGAGCGATAAGTCCTCAAAATTGCCCTGGTCGCAATATTTCTCCTGTCACGTTAAAATTACACATCTGACAAAATCAACTTATCGATTCTCGTCAATAGAGCGATAAGTCCTCAAAATTGCCCTGATCGTAATATTTCTCCTGTCATGTTAAAATCACACCTCTGACAAAATTAACTTATCGATTCTCGTCAATAGAATGATATGTCCACAAAATTGCCCCGATCGCAGCATTCTAACAGTCCGACCCTCATACTTAAACCTTTTTCCTTAGTGGATTAAACTCTTTCCTAAATTATCCCTAGGAAAATTTGTGAGTTTCACTCTATGAGGAAATTCACGCCAAATTAAAATTACACTTCTGGCATTTATAGTCTTCTTTTAGTGTTTAAAGCAGAAGCGTAACACAGGAAGAATTCTATTAATCAGCCCTATTTTAGGAGAATAATAAAGTGTTTATTCTCAGCAGTTAGAAATTTTCTGGAGTTATCTTAAAGGATAATAAGGAGAATTTTCTAAATCAGATTTATCACGAAAATTTGTAATTTTGTTGCTTCGAGATTAAAACATGATACATCCAAGAAATAATGAGAAACTAATATCACTTTTTTTTGTTATTCAGAAACCAAAAGGAAGTGATACAGAGCCGTTCTTAAGAAAAAGAATAATACAAAGTCAAGCCAAAAGAAGCAAGTTGAGCTATGGCATCAGAGAGCTTCTCCTCATGAGTGGCCCGTACAATGGCTTCAGCCTTCCTCCGCAGTTCATCCTCAGTGGGTGCTACTTCAGCGGCTGCCTCCTTCTTCGCTATATCAAGAGCCTGAGCTTCCTTATGGTAATTAAAAGAGTGTCCGCGTTTTTGGCACCAAGTATATTAACAATGGCTTCTTCGCGAGACAGCTGGACCTTCAATCTTAGTACCTTCGCCTCAGCTTCGACAAGTTTTGTACGAATGAGGTCCAGAGAAGCAGTAGAGAGCTCCAGTTCTTTTTGTCTTAGGTCACTTTGTTCTCGTAAGTGTGTAACTTGAAGCTCTTTTTCAGCCAGACCCGGTCAATTGCCTCACGGCGAGTCACTTCCTCAACTTGGAGGTCAGCAAAAGTGGACATGATCTGTGTCTGAATGTCTGCATGGTTGAGGGCCTCTAAGTTTTTGAGCTGGGCTTCTAAGTGAGAAATGGCTTCCGAACAACACTCAAAACATTGGGCATTACCCACACTTTTGACTCCATTTAAGCCTGCTTCTAAGAGAGAATTAAAAGAATCAAAGCAGCCTCGACCCGCTGTGACAACTTCAATCACCTTCCTCACAAGACTATTCAAATAACTCAGGGAAATGTGGAGGAAGTCACGAGCATCCGTTGGACAAGAAAAGGCAATGGAAGACGACTCGACGATCTTGGAAGTGGACGTATCAAAGTACGGACTAACAAGTGATCTGGGTGTAGAAGTCGTGGAAGCAACTAAAACATTCAATTGCGAAGGACTTAAAGTCAAAGCCATCATTATCCTCGCCTAAGACGTGCTTGGTCTAGCCTCTGTTGGTGAGAATGAAATCTTCATCAATGCTGCAGGCGAAGCAGCTACTGTGGATGAGGCAGGTAAGGGATGCTCTTATAGAGGAGCTGATGCTTGCACGAGCTGCGATTCTAGAGGAGGAGTCACAGTGGTAGTCACGGGCAATGTTGTCGGTGAAGCGACTACTGTAGATGAGCTATGCAAATGCTGCTCTTGCAAAGGAGCTGACACCTACGCGAGTTGACGCTCTGTAGGAGGAGACGTAGTAGTAGTCTCGGGAGGAGGTGAACCTGCACGCAAAAAGGGTTAGAACGCGGAAAGAACATGTGGAAGAATTCGAAGAAAACTAGGCTTACCGGAGATGTAAAAAGGAGTATAACCAGATGCTTTATCGGACGGGACCTTGGGAGCATCATCAAAAATGGTTATGTCATCCATAGAATTATGCTCTTCTTCCTCCACGTCATCACCTGGCATGTTGCCAACATCAGCATCCTCATCTCCTCTATCTTCATCAGCTGCATCACCAATCGAGGAGCCTTCATAATCTACTTGCTCCTCATCATCCCGTATAGCTGAAGATTCAGGAAGACTTGTGCCGGTAGCTGGTTTAGTCATGAGTCCCGTCGTCGGATTAAGACCTGAACCGCCAGCCGATGGTATTAGTACTGAGGGAGGAGGGGATAGATTCTCTCCATGGTCCTGGGATTCTAACACAGGAGCCCTAGGAGGGTCTGCTGCTGGAGCAGATTCTGCATCTGTGGCCATTAATTCATTCTCTTCATCCTCGGAGGGATGGTGAGAAGAAGCTTCACTCGATAGAGCCGAGCTATGCGAATGGAGCCCAGTTCTACGGGGCAGGCCTGTAACTGAAGATTCATGTTGTTCTTTATCTTCAGCAGCTCTGATAGTGTCAGCCATCAACTTTGGTTTCTGCTTGCCTTTAGGAGGAGGAGACCCAACCATCAGCTTCTGGCGGGTTTGCTTATCATATTGACCAGTCTCATCCTCCGAAAGTTTTCTCTTCCCAGCTGCTCTTGCTGTAGGAGAATCTACTACCCGGGGTTCTTCCACTGGAGCAGGTTCAGCTGCTTGCTCCTCTCCCTGTTCAGTAGAAGGGTCCTCAATGGATAGAAATTCGTCGATTCCTCTCAGGCGGGATGTCTTTGACCCCCTCCTTGAAGCATACATACGTCGAATATCTTTCAGACAAGACGTGTTTAAGTTGTAATTAGGAGTCTGAGAAGCGGCAATGTACCAGTTGCAGAAGCTCATGGAAGTGTAAGAATTGGGTGTTTTGTGGGGAAGCCTGAAGATAGCTTTGGTACAACCTGCCACGGAATAGTACCAAGCTCTCGCCCCTTCATATAAGTTGCTCACAATTGAGAGATGAGGTCGAGGGTTCCCAACATATAACTGATCATACCCAAATTGTCGAGCAAACCTATAGGGTTGGTAGGGCTTGACGAAACATTTGTCGCCTTGCCTGAAGACCAGGTAGCCTGGCCTGATAGAAAGGAGCCAATGGAAGACACCCCCGTTCAGCTGGGTGAATCCGTTAGGCCCCGCCACGTCCTAATATTCTTCCCCATAGACCCCGCCTTCAAAGTCGGGAAAACAACAGAAGATGTGGCAGTTGGTGTCTCGCGACAAAATCTGGCGAACCCTAACCATATAACGCCCCTCCCATTTTGCAGATTCTAGTCGTTGCACAAACGGGATGAATGAGTCACCTGGAGGAGAGGCTGCACTCATTATGGAAGGACAGTGAAGCACATACCAAGCCATCAGATAAGTGTAAGGCAGTGGTATCCGAGGGTTGGGAGTTTTGAGAACTTTGTTACCACCAGAATCCACCTCTGTAACATCAATAAAATCCAAAGCCAACTCACGCAGCCCACTCTGCAAGCAACCCACCATGGCATAAAGCAGATTCAATGGCCTCCCATGCACCAAAAGAACAGCCGGATAAATCACCTCAACAGCAAGGGCATCAATTGGCCTCGTAGGAACGACACACCACTTGAGCCACAGCATCAAGAATCCAGCCAACAGCGCTGTATCAGAAATTAGGATCAGAGCTTGATAGTGGAAACTTTCAAACTCCGTATGAGTAGGGAAAATATCTTCCTTGGCCTCGTTGGTATAATGGGAGGTAGCAGCATCGATTCAGGCTTGAACCTCCTCTAAAGTGTTGGTAGACAATCTGGTCACCGAAGCTCCTTTATTGGTCAAGTTCTGGAATAAATACTCCGCCCAAGATACTTGTTTGATGCCACCTCCTCGAGCCCCTGTCTGCTGCATACAAATGTGAAAGTGACACATGACTTCCCAAAGAGTAGAATAAATTTCGGGGCTCGCTTTTCTCAAAATTTTAAGTTTCGTTGATCCTGGAACAAATTCCCCATATGGCAGATCCCCGAGAAGAAGACCAGAGACGTGGTACATCTCGTGAAGAGCAAAGCCTAACTCTCCCACCGGGGTGAAGAAAGTACAGGTCTTGGGATTATACCTCTCTAATATAGAGAAGATATGAAAGTGGCTCTGAATGATCCCGAATTTAGTAGCACACACTAGAATTTCTAGGCCAGCTTAGGTAAGAGGTGTTTGCAATTCCTCCAAAACAAATTTGGTCATCCGGGTCCACCACCCTGTCACCGGAGAATGAACCCAGCCGGGAGTTCTAAATCCTTGTGCGGGAAACTCTCCTTTCTTTGCCATAAACTTCTTGACAAAGGTGTTCGCCGGGCTAGCCACTTCACCAACAGGGTACTCTTTAGCGAACAAGCCTGGGCGTAGAGCTGCCAACTGTCTGTTATAACCAACTGTGCGGACCCCTTGAAAAGTTAGAGTTCCGAGAACAACTCCATCTTGATCCTTAACAAGGTTCCAATCCATACGCCTTTGGATGGAAGCGCACTGAAAATATGATATGGGGAACATCCTCTCCATGTTGGGTAAAAAAAGGTTGCGATCTCCAACTTTCCGCTGCCACTTATAGTCCCCATCATAAGCAATGCCTGCCTCAAAGTCAACAAAATCCCCGAAGAGGAATCCAGGTTTGACTATCGGTTTACGGCTCGGGTTCTCAAGTCTAGCGTCCGTAACCAATATCCTAAGAGTTTCAGGAGAAGCTTGGGTGATTAGTTCCATACGGTTCTTCTCCGTAATCCGGAAAACTGGGAGTTCTTGGCGCAAGTTGAATGTCATGTTTGGATCCACACCACCTTTATAACCAAAATGATGGCAAAAAGGGAGAGGCTCGCTGGTATGACGCACTGCAAAATAAAGAAAAAAGTTAGACAATGCAAAGGCAATTAGACGCGGAGATCAAGTCTCGCATCAAAAATCTTAGACGCGGAGATTGAGTCTCGCGTCAAAAATCTCAGACTCGGAGATCGAACCTCGCGCCAAAGATCTTAGACACGGAGATCGAGTCGTGCGTCGAAAATCTTAGACGCGGAGATCGAGTCTCGCGTCAAAAATCTTAGACGCGAAGATCGAACCCCGTGTCAAAAATACCCGATGCAGATGCCGACGTACCCTGAGCCAAGGCAACGCCGGATTTGTTGGGTCGAGAAACAGTCTTCTTCTTGGGCGCCATTGATTTCAGTCGAAGGAGGGGAAGAGTCGCTTTCGCCGGAGATGAGAACGAAAACTTTCGTTAAAGTTTCAAGAAGAGTCGAGTAACTCTTGATTTTGAAAGTACCCTAATGCCGCTAGGAAGGAACCCTAGAGGGGGGTGAATAGGGTTTATGCTAATCTAATCCGATTTATGCCAAATTAAAAACTAATTAACAAATATATCCTAGCACAAGAGATATGAATAATATATGTGCAAGAATATATAAATAACACAAGGGTGAACAATATAGTGGATGAAATAAACTAGATGCAATAGGCGATATAAGCAATGAGCACAAGTATAAATGAACGCCATTGCAACTCAAACACAAACAAATGATCACGGAGTTCGGACCTTCTGTCCTACGTCTCCGCTCCCCACTCCCGGGGAGAAATCCACTATCACA
>BQKN01064981.1:354087-382495 GCA_022839385.1 Asparagus kiusianus | reverse complement strand
CCACCTATAAAACCTCAACAAACCCAACGGAGTAAGGGTTGGATTTTTAGCATCTAAACTGCACAAGGAGGTTGGGAGCTTGGGATTTTTCTCTGGAGATAGCAGAGGCGAACTCTTCGAAACAGAAGATTTAACTTAGATTTAGAGGATCAAGTCTAAATAAATCCTTCCGCAACAGAAAATCTGCTTGGTCACTAACCGAATTTTTGGTTCTAACAACTCTTGTCACAGGGTTCTAACTCGTTCTGAGTTCTTAAAACTCTTTAAGAGTTATTCATCAAACTTTTCACAGAAGTTCATTGTTCCCACAAGATAAAGGACGGTCAGATCATCAACGGAGAGCAAATTTGACGCAAGCAATCGAAGGAGGCGCTCCATCGCTACCAAGAAAAACCCAGTTTTAAACAAAGGAGAGAATCAAATTCATTCTTCTCTCTTTTATAATCAGGAAATCCAAATTGTAAACGATTTTGAGAGAATACATGTCAATTTTCTTTCACTGTCTTTTAACTACGAATTTTCCACAAACACCGCCGTCTTGGACTTTTGCCTCCATACTTTGTGCAGTCTTGGTGGCTTCTTTTCCACTTCTTCCTTCTGCAATTTCTTAGCTTCTTGCACAAGGATTCTCGTTTGCACGAGCAATGCGCGGTGTTTCTTAATTCGCTCCTCAAGAGTTGAACAGGTCCTTTTGACTTGGATCCATTCACTTGTTGATAATTTGGAGGAGGGGGTGTTTGCTCGCTGCTGCAACACTTGATGCCTTCTGAGTTTTAGATCTGCATCGTAGCAGATACCATCAAAAGGCTCCAAAGCCTTAGCGAATCGGCGTGCGAGGGATTAACGCTGCCTTTGGCGAGCTCTCTTTAACAAAATATACGCACCTTCAGTACTCAACTCCTTGATTGAGGAGGAGTTCAGATCTGTAGCTTCAAATTTATTTGAGGCCGGAGGGGCGTTGCGAGGTGCAGCTATTATAGAAATAGGGGCGTTGATCTTCCTATGCTTGCGAAGGGCGGAGGATCTGGAGGAGTAAGATGACAGATATTCCTCAAACTTTTGTTGGTCGAACTCATACTCGACCTCTTTATCAACCGGGCTCCAGATCCGAGACTGCGATACGACAGTCTCCACAGCGAGACTGTTGGCTCCTACTGTGGTCGCCAGTGTGTTTGGGTAGAAAATTATTTTTATTGCTAAATTCATTACAACTTCGGACGTTACAATAAATTCAAAGCAAAGATAGCCTTTTTATAAGACTTTCAATACAATGAAAATAGATTACAACTCTCTTTCAAACAACACGCAACAGGTGTTTATCACCTATTGCTTTCGCAGGATCTTTGCCTGTGCCGAGGTTTATCCGTGGACCGCCTGCGGATCGGATCCGGTTGTCGAAAAATTGACAGAGCTCCTACTTCACCAAGGAAGTATTCGCTTGAAGAACTGAGATCAACCAAGCAAAATCAGTAGCTCTTCTCGAGATTAAGACTAAGCCTAATCTCAAGGAACGGACTGATGGGGCTTCAGATCCTTCGAACTCTCCCTCTTTATACTGAAGAACTTCACCAAGATCTTCTAGCCTCCTCTGAAATTCGTGCTCCCTTGCTCACCAACTCGGCAACACCTCCTCGTCTTGATAATAATTCGTCCCTGTGAAATGAGCCCCTAGGTTTGTATTTATAGGCTTTGGTTGGGAGGGTTTTGGATAAAAATGGCTGATTTGACCTTATCTTCAGTCAATAATGGCATAACCATGTTTGTAGATAATATCTAGGCAGTCAGAAACCTCTAGAATAGAAGAAACCAATTGAAACAGCCTAAAAACGTGTTTTGGAGGTTACAGGCAGTTCTGGGCATGAGACGGACCAATGTGACCCGTGTAGGCGCGAGTCGGTTCGTGCTGACCCGCCGCCACGTGGGTCGGCTGGCACTGACCCACCGCCGCACAGGTCGGATTGCGCCGACCAGCCGCTGTGCGGGTCAGTTTGGCACTTGGGCGTTGTTTCATCTTTTTTTGTCCATTTGCTTATTTGCCGGTCGTGTTGACTTGTATGTTTCGTTAACTTGTTTCATACGCGTGTCGGGCACTTGGAGCTGACCGTCGAGTGTGTTTGGTCACTTGGAGCTGATCGACAAGCGTGTCGGGCACTTTGGATCTGATCGACAAGCATGGCGGGCACTTTGGATCTGATCGACAAGCACGTCGGGCACATTAGATCTGATCGACAAGCGTGGCGGGCACTTTGGATCTGACCGACAAGCGTGGTGGGTACTTTGGATCTGATCGACAAGCGCGTCGGGCACTTTGGATCTACTAACAAGCGCGTTGGGCACTTTGGATCTGACCGACAAGCACGTCTAGCACTTGTAGCTGACTGATGTGTGCGAGCTGACTGATGTGCGCGGGCTGACCGACAGGTGTGACGGCCAATTGGAGGTGGCCGGTGAGCGTACGAGACATAGTTGGTTCGCCATTCCGGTTCATACACTTATCGACGTCAGATAATCCTCCTAGACTCGGATAACGACGTTCTTCATCTTCTCTCCATCTTGAGCTGTGTGTGGACACCTATAGGCATTTTTTGACGCCTACACCCTTGACACAACAACATGATCCTGGGCAAACATGGAATTCTTTGTTTTTATTTTGTTGTAAATTTGAGATGGTAACAACATAAACATGTGCAAACCCACACTAACAACATAAAACACATACAATCTCACAATAACCCACTACAACAACATCATTTCCAAACTCAGAAACTTAAAAATGGACACAATAAGCCACCTGTGCAAAACCCAAAAACTGTTTGTGCATAACAAATCGTGTAGCATACAGAAACTGGCATTTAAGCTAGACAAAATATGCACAACAACATCAAACTGTTTGTGCTTAACGCTTAACACATCATGTAGCATATTTTAACTAGACAAAATATGCACAACACATCAAATTGTTTGTGCTTAACACATCATGTAGCATACATAAACTAGACAAAATATACACAACACAACCACTTAATTAACACTTTGGGTGGTCATTGACTGATGCTTGAGTTGATGGTCCTTGGATAACTGTGGCCTCTATGTGACTTGTTGCTCTGTATATTACCTCACCATGTTCACCTTACCATAGTCCAAACCCTTCAGGCATTTTTTTGTGAATAGTCCTTCCTCTGCCTCTGCCTCTGCTTCCTTCCCTCCCTAAAGTTGAAACTTGTGACTAGGTTGTGTAGGTGTCAAAAATTGCCTATAGGTCCCCACACACGGCTCGAGACACAGAGAAATTAATGAACATCACTATCTGAGTCACAGGAGCTTAATCGACATTGACAAGTGTATGAAGTGAGTAAATGAACCATGCGAAGCAACGAAACTTAGGAATAACGGAAACACGAACTGATCAGGAGCTCCGCGTCACTTACGAAAGATGAAATACCCCCCGTGTCCCGCTTACTCCACATATAATTCAATCATGAAAGTTTGTAGATCTCCTCGTTAGCTTTTTGACATACTTTGAATCATGCAATTATGAGTCCGGATGATGAAAATACAGCGGAAACAGACAGAGCATGCGAAACTACGTTCCGAGACTCGCCGAGACACCGTTGGTGTCTCAGCCAGGCCGAGACACCCCAAGGTGTCTCGGCCATGGTCGAGACACCCCATGGTGTCTCGGCTAGGCCGAGACACTCACAAGTGTCTCAGTCACGCCAAGACACCCACGGGTGTCCGCAGACCCGAAATGCTATTTTTGGTAGTTTTGAGCTATTTTTCGATCATTAACCGTCTGGATTTGTTCTAACTGGTCTAATATCATCTAAGAACGTGGTTAAGTGGTTGTAACTAAGGATAAGAGGGAATCAGCCGTTCTTATCCAAAAATAGGGATTCCTAAGCCTATAAATACAGCCCCAGGGCCTTCATTTTTTTAGAACTGGAATTCTCGAGCATCGACGAAGCCCTGTCGAATTAAGGACTAAAGAGCCATAAATTTTAGAGAGGAGGAGGAGAGATCAGATCGAGTTTGTCAGCATAAAGAAGAGGAGCTCGTCAAATCTACACTTCCCGGTTCCTTCCTTGAGATTGCCCCATTGCGGTGATCTCGAAAAGAGTGGTTACCTCACCGTTGCCGAGATAACTACTTTGGTTTCTTGATTCCTTCATAAATCAATGAAGCTCCGAATCTGATCTGATCGTTTGGTTGTCCATGGATATCAACGTCCCCGTCACAGGCCAAGATCCCACACAAGCAGCGGGCGGTAAACACCCGTTGCGCTGTTTGACGAGAGTTGTAATTTTATTTTCATTGTGTAAAGGTCTTATAAAAAGACCGATCTTTTTGAACTTGTTGTAATGATGGAAGTTGTAATGAGTTATATCATGAAGAATATAATTTTCTACCCAAACAAGCTGGCGACCACAGTGAGAGCCAACAGCCTCTCTGTAGAGGTTGTCGTGACGTAACCAGCGATCAAGATCCCGGTAAACGAAGAAGTCGAATATGAATTTAACCAACAAAAGTTTGAAGAGTATCTCTCTTCCCCCTCTTCCAGGTCTGCCTTTCCCCACAGGTGCAGGAAGGCCTCCTCTTCCAGGAACGCTCGCTGGACTTCAGGCTCAAAGATCCAAGATCCTCTCGCCGCCACCGCACTTACACCTCGTGACGCCCCTCCAGCGTCCAACAAGGTCCAAGATGTAAATCTGGGTCTCCCCTCTAGCAAAAGCTTAGCTGGTGAAGACGTGCCAAATTTGTCGAAGAGGGCTCGTCAAAGGCATCGTCAACGTCTTGCCCGCCAATTCGCCAAGGCTTTGGATCATGTAGATGGACTCTATTACTAAGAAAATCTGGAGTTCAGAAAGTGCCAAGTGGCTAAGCCATCTCCATAGCAAACTTCGGGAACCTCCTCCCAATCACCTACTAACGAATGGGTTCATATTAAATGGAACCATTCCACTCTTAAGGAGCGCATTCAGAAGCGTCGTGCACTTCTTACGCATGCCTAGATTCTTGTGTGAAAAGTACAAGAAATGCAAAAAGATGAGACGGTTAAGAGATCGCCAAGATCCAAACAAATTTGGATGGCAAAGGCTAAATCAACGCCTAAGGGAAAAGCAGGCGACATTGTTCCCCAGCCTTCGTCAACTTTGGATCTTGCTCCTTCTGCTCCCACGCCTTCGGTGGAACCCTACAGCGGTGTGGATCTCTCTAAAGTTAGAATTCCATTGAAGGATCACCTCGATTCTCTACCCGAAGATTAAGGCAGAGCGGCTGTTAAGGAATGCTTGGGACCATTGAAGGAACCCTGAGCAAACATCCAGTTAATTCTTGTAACCGCCCGTTTGGGGGTGCGTATAGAAGGCCAGGAGCCCGTTAGGGTTTCACCCTTAGAAAAGTGTGATTCCAAATGAGTGACTCCTACAGACGCTAACAAGGCATTGTTTACTCAGAAGAAAACGTGTCATACGGACGAACGTGTTATACCTAAGAATTCATGTAAACAGCCGATAGATTGCTCCGGACATAATGTCGATGAGTTGTACTATCGGGCTGGGGGTACAAATAAACCTCGAAAGAAAAGTACCCGGGAAGCGAACTCTCACTGTCCATGTACCAAACTTATCAGGATAGTATTATCAACATGTACCTGCCCCAAGACCGCTCCACAGAGGGTCTCGGTGTTCCAAAGGCTTTCCTCTTAAAGGTCAAAACCCAAATCAAGACGTTTTCACAAAAGAAGATCAGTTGTTCGAGATGATGTATTCCTAGAAGTTACCATTAACATGGTCAACCAGGAAAAATCTCTAATGGTTTCAAGTGGGTCTAGCCCTAACTTTTCTTCAGGAAGAAGAGTCAATTCGGGAATAGCTTAATTAATGTCTTGGCTCCAGCTAGAAGCTGTAGGACCTAAACAATCTACAGTCACCATCAGCATGGCTGATAAGGGAAAGTCTATTCGACCTTCTAATTCTGATCCCCTCATATCGTATCGTCTGACCCATTTGCGATCGGGAACCACTAGACGCAGGGATTATCAAAGGATGAATAGAGAATATCCTCAGATGACGAAGTGTCAGACGCTTGCTCCGCAATTGCTTAAATGCTACTGTATCCAGCCCAGGGCAATCCTATGAAGCGCTCACCATCACTCCTGACCAAATAACTCAGATGATCAAAAATGCTCTCGCTAAGAAGAAAGAAGAGTTTAAGGTTGAAATAGAACTGAACATACAATGGATGAGGGAGTTATATGACCTTCAACTTTAAGCTTTATCAAGATAGATTGGCGAATCCAATCATCACAACATTGTAGTAGAATAAGTCAATACAATAGATAGTGATACAGAACCGGATAAGACTATCAATATTGGTATCCCTCCTGACAATAATAACACTGGGGGTGGTCCCACCGAAGATAACAATGCTGGGGGTGGTCCCGTTGTTTCTCTCAGAAATCGTCCGAAGCATGATATAGATGAGGATGAAAAGATGAAGGATCTCGAGATCAAAATCAACACTCTGATGTCTACTCGAGAGGTAAAGAAGACCGGCATTCCGTGTCCTTACCCGAGAGAGCGCGAATCGATCCCATATCCGGCCAAATTCAACCTGATCAACTTCATGTCGTTCGACGGGAAGGGCTCGCCCACTCAACATTTGATCTACTTTAAGTCCCACTTGGGCATGATATCCGACAATGAAGTATTGATGGTTCAGTCATTCGTTGGTACCCTTCGCGCGCCTGCCTTCGATTGGTACCGCCGTCTCAAGCCTGGAAGCATCAACAGCTGGGACGATATAGAGAGCTCATTCCTCGGAAACTTCTTTGATAACGACGTCGAGGTATCCATCAGGACACTCTTCGATGAGAAGTAAAAAAGACGGAGAAATAGTCGCCGACTTTGTTAAACTCTTCCGGAACAAGGTGATAAATTGTCGAGATCCAATCACGGAGGAATTCATCCTACAAACTTGCCACAACAACCTCTCTTTGGACGTGTTGGGAGTTATGGGATTAAACCCGTCCAAGACTTGGAAATATTTGAAGATGCACAGTGATAGTTGCCGAACGCTTCCTCAGAAGGAAGAAGATCAAAAGAAGCCAACAGTCAATGCATGTGGTTGCTAGTGATAATAATCAGACGTCACAACAACAACCTCAAAAGCAGCAAAGGGCTCTAGATCTGGGACTCTAAAAAGAGTGCTCTTTCAAGGATGAGGAAGTTCTGGATATTTTCGAGTACCTCCTAAATAACGTTGAGATTGAGCTACCACCTATTAAAGATCAGGATGGAGCTAAGAGGATTATGGACCCAAACTACTGTGCGTATCACAGGAGGGTTCTCCATCCTACTGAGATTTGTTTCGATCTAAAGAATAAGCCGAATAACGGTGCACCACTCCGAAGAGTATACGAGTATAAACTGCTTCTCAATCCTCCAACCGGTATAAAAGGTGAAACTGCTCCCTAACACTCCAATAGGTATATGAGTCTAAACTGTTTTCTTTCTTTCATGGGAAGTTCCTGGAGAGTGCCATGCCTGGTATTCTTAAGGATAACACGATCATGCAACTGAGTACAATGTTAGACCCAGTTTCGCGAAGAAACTATTTCCTTTCTTTAAACAGTTAGGGTCGTTTTAAATTCCCATCTTAGCCAAACCATTAAACAGTTAGGACCACAACCAAAATCGCCTCTTGATTGCTTCCATGAACGAGAGGTCCACTTTTAATTTGAGCAATCAAATCTATAAAAGTTAGGGTTGCCTCCAACCTCACTTGGTCAAACCTGCAGATAGTTAGGACCAAGATCAGAATGCTCCTTTCGATAAATGAAAGACTTCCACCTTTTCCTATTCGGCCAAACCTATAAAAGTTAGGGCCAAAATCGGAATTTCACCTTAATAAATAAGGAATTTTTTTCTTGGATTAAGCAACCAATCCTATAAAAGTTAGGGTTGCTTGAATCTTTTCGATTCTCGGAGTGGAGATCCCACTCCTAGTTTAACTTTTCCGGATTCTTAGGGTGGAGATCCCACTTCGAGTTTTCTTGGCAAGTGGAGATAAAATATAAAATTTTTCCTCTTTAGTTTTGGGAGATAGAATATAAAATTCTTGCTCTCCTATTTTTTCGACACCATCCTTCAACTCTAAAATCCGTGCCTCATACGTACGGGGAATTTTATCCTGAATCCTAAGTAAGGATAAGTCAGCGTCTAACACGCATTGCCGGTTTAGTCTTTCACCGATTGAAAAAACACCAGAATCGGAGTCTGGGGACTTTTATCCCGAATCCAAAGAAGGGATAAATCAGCGCCTAACACGCATTGCCGTGTAGTCTATTCCTGTGAGAAAGACGAAGTCTACATATTCAATATCATAGCACTAAAAGAGTTAACTCTTTTAGCACAACGTTACACGCGAAATGGACTTAAACAATCCGCATGCAAGCCTGATTCAAACGGTAATCGGTAAAGGCACATCAAATCCATTGATGGCTGAGGATTTGCCAAAAAGTCCTGAGTCTGCATCTGATACATGCGGCCGAGTAGTCTATTCCCATGAGAAAGACGAAGTCTAAGTATTCAATATCGTAGCACTAAAAGAGTTAACTCTTTTAGCACAACGTTACATGTGGAACGGACTTAAACAATCCGCATGCTAGCCCGACTCAAACGGTAGTCGGTAAAGGCTCATCAAACTCATTGATAGCTGAGGGTTTGCCAAAGATCCTATAAATGCAAGAGCCATTGACGTATCAGCTTCATTAGTTAGTCTCATGACTTAAGTATCCAACAACCTCAGGATAAGATCCATACATGCAGATGAATCATCTTTAATAGTTAGTCCTGCAGCCTTGACATTTGGGATCGCCATGCTCCAATACCTTAAGAGCTTAAACTGTGTATACTCCAGCAAACGTATGAGTATAAATTGTGTTAACGGCAAGCAATCCAAAACCCTAGGTTAACACTGGTCAACGCGTAACCCTAGGTCAACGCCAGTCAATGCGTTGTAACAAAAAGTCAACGTCGGACGATCCGAGACACTAGGTCAACACCAGTCAACGCATAACCCTAGGTTAACGCCAGTCAACACGTTACGATAAAAAGTCAACGTCGAGCAATCTGAAACCCTAAGTTAACACCGGTCAACGCGTAATCCTAGGTCAACACCAGTCAACGTGTTATGATAAAAAATCAACGCTAGGTGATCTGAAACCCTAGGTTAACACCAGTCAACGCGTTGCAATGAAAAGTCAACGCCGGGCGATCCGAAACAACACCATTCGACGCGTAACCCTAAGCTAATATATTGTGGCAAAGGTAGTCAGTTCTAAGTCAACTCGATGACATGAGCCAAAATTAACTTATCGGATTTTTATTCGAGACTTCGACGACGGCCAGACGATAAACGTAGCGTCGGAAGAATTTTAGCTATTCGTTAAGTATCAAATAGACTAAAAATCGAAGGAGTCAGGAATCAAAATGAACTACAGGTCCTTTTACACTGACTGAAGGTTGAACCAATCATATCCAAAGTATTTCAGGCTCATCTATAAAAGAAACGAGAATGAAACACTTTGGAGGGGGTATCTATAGGCATTAAAAATTACCTATAGGTCCTCGCACGTGGCTCAAGACACAAAGAAGACGATGAACTTCACTATCTGAGTCACAGGGGCTTAATCGACGTTGATAAGCGCATAAAGTGAGTCAACGAACCATGCGAAGCAACAAAACTTAGGAATAACAAAAACACGAACTGATCGGGAGCACCACATCACCTACGAAAGACAAAATACCCCCATGTCCTACTTACTCCACATATGATTCAATCATGAAAGTTTGTAGATCTCTTCGTCAGCTTTTCGACGTACTTTGAATCACGCAAATCTGAGTCCGGATGACGAAAATATAGTGAAAACGAACAGAGCATGTGAAACTATGTTCTGGGTCTCGCCGAGACACCCATGAGTGTCTCGACCATGGCCGAGACACCTATGAGTGTCTCAGCCAGGCCGAGACACTCACAAGTATCTCAGCCACGCCAAGACACCCACGAGTGTCCGCAGACCCGAAATGCTGTTTTTGGCTATTTTGAGTTATTTTTCGATCGTTAATCATCTGGATTTGTTCCAACTAGTCTGATATCATCTAAGAACATGGTTAAGTGGTTGTAACTGAGGATAAGAGGGAATTAGCTTTTCTTATCCAAAAACAGGGGTCCCTAAGCCTATAAATACAGCCCCGAGGCCTTTATTTTTTCAGAGCTGGAATTCTCGAGCGTCGGCGAAACCCTACCAAATTGAGGACTGAAGAGCCATGAATTTTAGAGAGGAGGAGGAGAGATCAGATTGAGTTCATTAGCATAAAGAAGAGGAGCTTGTCAGATTTACACTTCCCGGTTCCTTCCTTGAGATCGTCCTGTTGCGGTGATCTCGAGAAGAGTGGTTACCTCGCCGTTGCCGAGATAACTGTTTCGGTTTCTTGATTCCTTTACGAATCAACGAAGCTTCGGATCTGATCTGATCGTTTGGTGGTCCACGGATATAAACGTCCTCGTTACAGGCCAAGATCCCATGCAAGTAGTGGGCGATAAACACCCGTTGTGCTATTTGACGAGAGTTGTAATTTTTATTTTTATTATGTAAAGGTCTTATAAAAAGACTGATCTTTTTAAACTTGTTGTAACGATCGAAGTTGTAATGAGTTATACCATGAAGAATACAATTTTCTACCCAAACAGGTTGCACCTGAAACTCCTTGTGTACTATTGTTTCCACCTCTACATCTTCTCTCTAATAACACTGATGTTGGCGTAGGAATATTTTCTCTTCTCATTTTCTCCACTAATTGACCAATCCTGTTCTTTCTCCTCTTTGGTCTCCCTCTCTTTTTGGTTTGGCTTGTACCTTCATTTGCTACTTGTGTTGTCTGACAGTGCACCAAAAATATAAAGCAAGTCATAATTAATTACTCAATGGAAATATAAAGCAAGTCATAAGATAAACTTGCTTGTATGTTTTATATGCTTGTTGTTTGAGCAGGTGGGGGTGGATTTGGACATTTCCTCCTTATATGGTCAGTTGACCCACATTGCTCACACTTCTTGGGTATTCCCTGCCTTGAAGCCTTATATGTTTTCCTTGTTTCTTCATTGGGGTCCCTTCTTCTTGCAGTCTTAGGCCTCCCCATTTTCCTCCTTGCAATATTAGGTGGCATTACCATCCCCTCTCCCTCTTTATCCCAAAATCTGCTACCTTCAACTGGATTCAACAAGTTAGCATAGGTGGCACAATAGTTCTCATATTTATACCACTGTGCAATATAATCTTCAGGCTTATATCTTATTAACATGATAGCACTTATAGCACGAGCACAAGGAATCCCTGTTAACTCCCATTCTCTATATGAACATGTTCTATTACCTAAATGAACCTCATGACTGACCCCTCTATGAATGACTTCAAAGCCACTTTCATCTCCAGAACCATTCTAATATGGAACACAATTTATTTGCTCATTATAAGCATCTTTCAACCTTTTCTGAATTCTAGGAGAAATCTCATCCACAAACCTGTTAACCAGTTTTCTTTTTTCTTGCATTCTATCCATTAAAGTCAATCTAGTATCCTATAACATAGATATTATTGGTTTATTTCTTGCAAGAAGTATGAATGAGTTGAATATCTCAGACATGTTGTTTAAAGTGAGACTTACAAAATGTATTGGGATCCCTTGACATAACGTCATCCAATGCTTTTTCAAACAATTTACTCAAATTTGCTGCTTCAACTAAGAAATCTGTCTTTGTTGTGGCTTTCACACACTTCCAAAACTGCCGTTAAATTTGCCTACCATCATGAATTTTCCTCCACCTAGAGTAAATATGCCTAGCACATTGCCTATGCTCTATTGAAGACCAGATTTCATGAATAGCTATAACTAGTCCCTACAAAAATAACAATATATCAGAACAATACACTGTCATAAAAAACAGGAGCAAAAATAAATCAGTCAACCACAAAATAGCTAGAACTAGTATCTACAGACATACCTTTTGTTAATCTGAAATAACAGTCCGACATTCACCATATCCCATCCTCAAATCAGTGGTCAGCAGCCTTATAAAGCACTCCCATGATGACATGTTCTCTTCCTCAACCATGGCCCATGATATTGGCCACATTTGGTTGTTACCATCTCTACGAACAGCACATAGTAATTGACCACCACAAGCATGCTTTAGAAAGCATCCATCAAGGCCAAAAATAGGTCTACAACACTTGACAAATCCCTCCCTCAAAGCAGAAAAGCACACATAGATTCTTTGAAATGTGCATAGGCCTGATCCTCTACCACCACTTTAAGCACACATGTACTCCCCTTATTTGATCTACAGATTTCATTCACATAGGGTTTAAGCAACCCATACTATCTTGCCATCAATCCCTCTATAGCATTCAATGCCTTATCCTTTGCCCGCTGACATTTTCTAAGAGTGACATTGATCTTATAATTTGCAGTTATTTTTTCACAGATTTCCCTTGGTTTCATCTTGGGATTTCTTAAAATTTTATCTAGAAACTCATGTGCCACCCAATTTTTTGTAATTAACCTATTCTTAAAGGTTCTACTGCAAGTGTACAATGGTTGAATGCTTTTAATTTACCACGCTTGTTCATCTTCACAGTCAGGCCCACCATTTATTTCCCAGTAGCACAATGAACAGCCAACATTTATTCTCTTTTTATCATTTTTCATATAAAGCAAGTCATAATGATTTTGAATAGAGTAGTTGAGAATAGCTTGTTTCAATACCTTCTTTGATGTAAACTTCAATCCAGGTGCAAAGTATACTGAACTCATATACACGTCCTCATTGAAGAAGGGATAATCTTCTTCCTCATCCTGAGTTTTCTTAACCTAAGATGGGGCTGGAGCTTGTTCTTGAATTCTTTTATTTTACTTTCATCTAACGGGCCTTCATCCTCACTATCTCTTTGCTCTGACTCATACCCTCCCTCATAATTCAACCAGAAAGATGGCCATTTATCTCTGTAGCCTACAGTGCCCCTTGTGTTCTCTGAAACACCCCCTTCCACTATTGTGTTTGAAGTTGCATTACCTTGAACTTCCTCTATGTTACCCCCTTGTGCATTCATGTCAGTAGCTCTATCATTGTGTACTGCATTACCTTGAACTTCCTCTGTGTTACCCCCTTGTGCATTCATGTCAGTAGTTCTATCATTGTGTACTGCATTACCTTGAACTTCCTCTGTGTTAAGTGGCTGAAACACCCCCACTCTAGCAGGAGGTCCCTCATCGTCATCTGCTAATCTAGCACCAGCATTGAATGCTATTCTACCAATTGTAGCACTTACCTTATCCTTATTCATCCTTCTAATTTCATGCAACTCCTCTATATCACTATCCAAAGCCTCCTCAGCCTCACTATCAAAAGCACACATTGAATCTTCACTTGCATTGTAATGACCATATTTTTCGATACTAATTTAAATAATTTTCCTGGTAATTAAATATTAAATTTTATTATTAAAGAGAATATTTATATTTTAACAGATTTTCTAGAATTTTTAATAATTTAAAAATCAAGTTTTATATTTATTTGGCTAATTATAAATTAAATTATCTTTAATGGATTT
Source organism: Asparagus kiusianus (assembly GCA_022839385.1). Classification (NCBI taxonomy): domain Eukaryota; kingdom Viridiplantae; phylum Streptophyta; class Magnoliopsida; order Asparagales; family Asparagaceae; genus Asparagus; species Asparagus kiusianus. Next base: position 368,823 of record BQKN01064981.1, on the reverse strand, counting down.
TTGTAACAATTTAATTATTTTTATTATTCATTTTCATTTTAAATAGCAATAATAATAATTAAATATTATTTTCACTCCTCTCTCTCCACTCTCCCTGAAAGTACCCCACGATTTCTCCTCTCCCCCTCTCTCTCCACTCCCCTGAAAACCACCCCACGTTCCTACTCCTCATCATCCCCATGTCACTCTCTCCAATCACATCTCTGACTTCGCCATCTCTCTCTTCTTTTATTTCACATTCTCTCTCTCACTCATATCTCATCAGCTCACCCTCTTCATCTCTCATTTTCTCTCTAACGTTCTCTCTCCCTCTCTTCAAGCTTCCCAAGCGAACCAAACCCATCTCCAGTCCCCACCGAGCTCCTCCCGACGTCCTCTCCCCTCCGTCGTTCTCTTCTTCGCCTCAGCGACAACCAGTGACGCCTCAAGCTCCGGCCGAGCCAACTCCCCACTCGACCATGATCACACCCCCTCACCCTCGGCAACCCGACCTCCAAGCCGCACCGCCGCCTCCCCATTCCCAAGCTCCGCTCCACCTCCTCCTTCTCCGTTCGACCAAGCTCACCGCCCGTGCCTCCCCCTCGTCCACGCTCCCCACTACAGCTACCTCACCCAGCCGACAACCCCCTTAAGGCCCCTCCCGTGCCCTGTCCGTGCTATGCCGCCGCCGAGAACCCGACCAGCCGCCGTGCCCTCCGACCTCACCCAACCCGCTCGCTCCGACCACCACACCACCACCAAACCCCTGTCTCCTCCTCAGCCATCAGCCCTCACCCCCTTCTATCTGCCTCTCAGCTTCGAACCCAAACCGCCGCCGTCACTCACCCCCTTCTCCGACGACCCCCAACCCCCAGATCTCGTCGCCAACCACCGTAGCCACTAACTCTACCCACCATCACCGAGCTCCTCCTCCCCACTTCACCTCCGACGCGCTGCCCTCCACACGACATCATCCTCAACACGCTGCCACCACCCGTTGCAGTCCACATCCATCGCCATCGTCGCCACACTCCGGTCCTCCTACCCCGTCGCTGCAGTCCGTCGACAGTCCTCTCCACATCGTCGATATCGATTCGTTCGACAAATACACCGAGGCAAGATATCGCGTTTACCTCTTTTCTTAACTAATGGTTAATATCGTGATTAATATGATGATTAGATGTAAATAAATTATTTTGTGGATAATACTGTTATTAGTATGATGATTGCATATAGTTAAATTATTATTGTGGTTAATATGTATTTTTGATTATCTGTGTGGGATGATGATTTTGAGTGCACGATGAAAATTAGATTAACAATGTTGCTAATTGTATTTTTAAGAAATTGTGGACATGAAATGACAAGTTATTTATTAAATTAGAATTTATGAAATTTTATCGAAAAGGAATTAATTAAGGGAAATTTATAAAATAGGAAAAATATTACTTTTCATGTAGAAAGGAATTAATATATTTATTTTACATAAATATTTTTATTTTAAATTAATTATAACGAGAAATAGTTTTAAAGAATAATTTTGGAAAAAGAATATTATTATTTATGATAGTATAACTGATTATCGTAGAGCGCGACTTTTCATGTGCTAAACGACATCGGTTCTAGTTTTCTTTTTATCGTATTATTATATTAGAGAAAACGTAAGTACGGATAATTTGTATGGGAAGTTTGGACATCCAGTAGTAAGATAAATGTACGTATTTATGCTGTGGTAGACTGTTCATGCATTTTATGTTTCATTATAGTTCTTATTCGTGCTTCATAAACTTGTTTAATCTTGTTCAACATGTCGTGTTATTATTCATTATCTTTGATGTGTTGAGAACCTTAGCAGTTCATGACTTAGTGGCCTTGTACATCATGAACAGACCTAGTGACATGTGAGAGTGTGTTGACTGAGTTTAGGTGGTGAACCCGAGTTCTAATGAGGATTATGGTTGACTCAGAAAAATGAGAAGAATTGGGATAGGAAAGACATGGTTCACTATTGATGTATCTTCCAGACTAGAACCAGTGAACGGTTTCGCACTGGGGTTAGTTTGTTGGGCCAAGTGAACTGTTTCACACTTGGTCAGTGAAATCGTTTCGTCACCAAAGTTTTGATTGAGTTTGGACCAGGCCAAAATCGGATTGCGTGTAGTCCTCTCACTGAACTGTTTCGCGGGTTTGAATGCACGTAGGGGATTTGTGAACAGTCAGTTATCCGATGATATGAGACTCTGTGTGAGATGTGGACCAGTGAGATTTAGGATGGTTAGTATTTGACCCAGTTATTGTATGGCTGTATGTTATCATGTTTACTATAGGATTCCATCTTGATTTATTAGATTTCCAGTTGCATGTGTCATTGCCTTTCCATTAGTGTTATTACTATCATAGCATGAGTCATTCGACCGTTTCATCTTTCTATGTGCTATGCACGCTGACGTACACCTGTTTTTTCTGGTGTGCGTTAGACTTAGGGGACGAACAGGTCCAGTTCGAGGAGGCAGCAGAGCCGGAGTATACGCAGCCGAAGTGTCCTTCCGATGGAGTGGAAGAACAAACTAAAGCCTAGACATGCTTTTCTTTCTGTAGTAGCTGATAGAACACTCTTACAGTATTTTTCTTTAGTTGGTGACAGATTTGGTTATTTTGTTAGTATTTTCTTTTATTATGGACTATATATTTCTTATTTTCTAGTTGAACTGTTGTTGTAGTAAGGGTATATTGAACCCATATTTTATGTCTGGGATGATCTGTTGATGATGTGTTTATTTCTTATTCTGGGTTGTCTTTATATTCTTACTATTATGATCGGGAACCTGTGACTGAGATTTATACATTTGACGCTTAGCGTATTGGATTGAGAAGAAAAGAAAAAAAATAATAGTATATATTTCTTCTCAATCTAATACATCACTGGCTTGTTCACGTTCCGATTCCCCGGTATTTTGGGAAGCGTGGCGTGACAGGTTTTAGTGGTGGCCTATGCAGGTCCCGGTCCCGAGTTCCCACTAGTAAGAATGTATTAGATAATTCAAATACAGATCATTTTTCATTCGTAAGACCACAATTAAGTTCTTATACTATTATCTTAATAACTATGTTTTAGTTCTTATTTTCCAAATATATTGTTTGATTTTAACCCTAGTTTTCCTTTTGATCCTCGTTTTCTTCAGAACTATGGTGGGTACTCGTAGAAATGGTAACCCATCCAGTAGCAATGGTCAGATGCCTGAAGCAGATCTGCAGCAGCTTTTAGCAATGATTCAGGGGCTGGTGACGAACCAGCAGTTCTTAACTGGGCATTTACAGCAGGAGCCTCAGCACCAGCATCCCCCTCGCTCGGAGCCTGGTGTTAGAGAGTACTGGTATATGCGGCCTCCTTCCTTTACTGGTGCCGAGGGACCTTTAGCAGCAGAGGAGTTCCTCAAAGTCACGGAGACTATCCTTATGGTGACTCGTATTCCCCCTGTAGAGTGGGTAGATCTCATCGACGTCCAGCTCACAGATACAGCTAGAATCTGGTGGGTTGCTGAGAAGACATACTTAGAGACGTCGATTCTGTGGGAGACGTTCACGGATCGCTTCAATAGGAAGTATTTTCCCCAGTCGATCCGAGATGAGCTCCTGCGTAGATTTGTCGAGCTCAAGCAGGGGGTCGATCAGTCAACTAGTACAAGGTCGAGTTTTCTTCTTTGAGCCGATATGCTCTCCACTTGGTTACAGACCCCACTATCAGGAGGCACCAGTTCCAGAAAGGTCTAGACAAGTATATCAGATTGGCTTTGGCTGGTCGGGCCCTCGTGACTCATGAGGCCGTATTGGATGCAGCACGTGAGATTGAGAGCGTGCAGAAGGAAACAGAAGACTCACACATGATTCAGAGCAGGACCCTAGCAGCTCCGTCCCAAAATGTCGAGTGTCCCCCTCCGAGGTAGTAGCAGCAGGCTCCGCAGAGGCAGCAGCATTCTCAACGTTAACCATTTTAGCAGGCTCACCCTTATCAGTGCCCCGGAGTGTAGTCTCATGGCCAGTCTTCAGTGAGGTGTGCTTATTATGGCTATTCCGGGCATTCTCAGTAGGAATGCCGCAAACGCCTACGTTTGTGCTATACTTGCGGGTCCTCCGATCATATCAGTCCGAACTGTCCGCAGCGGTAGCAAGCTCGTTTGCCCCCACCTCCAGTTCGAATAGCTCTTCCAACTCCACCTCGACCAGCCCTGGCAGCACAGCCTCAGCACAGACCCTATCCTTGAGCAGGGCCTCTTCCTCCACAGCAGCAGCTTTATCAGGAAGCACATAGGCAGCAACCTCAGCGACAGATGTTCATGATGTCAGCCGTAGAAGCTGAGACGAACGATCAAGTTATCACTGGTAAGAATTGTTTATCTTAGTCTTAATTGCATATGAATTTTCTTATTACATAATGATATTATGATAGGATTGTTTAAGAATACGAAATTAGTTGTATTTACATCCTCCTATAATAGGCAAGGTTCTTGTTTCTTCCGTTCTTGTTTTATCACTCTTTGATTCTGAAGCCTCCCATTGTTTCTTGTCTCGTCGCTTTGCGAGTGCCCACTCTCTTCCTATAGCTTCTCTGACTACGGGCTAGAATATCAATACGGACAGTGGTGTCTTAGTAGCATCTAGTGGTTATGAAGCATGCCCTGTAGTCATCTGCGGGAGGGAACTCTTCGCAGACTTTCTGGTGATTGATTTGCCGAGCTTCGATGTAGTACTTGGGATGGATTGGTTGCGGTCATTCTTCGCCACCATTGATTGTCGCCGTCGGAGCGTAGTATTTGAGATACCGGATAACCCGAGATTTGAGTTCACCAGTGGTAGCACATCGGATGAACCTGTAGAGTACAGAGCTAGACCGAAGAAGGTGACGTTAGCCACGATGCAAGTGGAATCCGAGAAGCCAATTGTAGTTCGGGAATTTGAAGATGTGTTTCCCGACAATATTTACGTATTGCCACCGGATCGAGCAATTGAGTTTTCTATAGATTTGAAGCCTAGAGTTGCTCCGATCTCTAAGACTCCTTATCGTATGCCCCCGGCAGAGTTAGCCGAGCTTTAGACTCAGTTGGATGATCTTTTGTAGAGAGGCTTGATATGACCTAGTGTATCAGCCTGGGGAGCAACTGTGTTGCTTGTGGGCAAGAAGGATGGATCCAAGCGTATGTGCATCGACTACCGGGAGTTGAATGTAGTGACAGTGAAGAATAAGTATCCACTACCCCGTATCGATGATATTTTCGATCAGTTGGGAGGATCGATAGTATTTTCTGAGCTAGATTTGCGGAGCGGGTATCACCAGATGAAGGTTAAGGATTCTGATGTTCCCAAGACTGCGTTCCGGACGATATATGGACATTATGAATTCTTAGTGATGCTGTTTGTTGTGACTAATGCGTCGGAAACATTCATGAACCTGATGAATTTGGTATTCTATGATGTATTGAACAAGTTTGTGGAGGTCTTTATTGATGACATCTTGGTGTACTCTAAGAGTGAAGCAGAGCATGCAGAGCATTTGCGGTATGTATTGAAGACCTTGAGGGAGCATCGGCTATTTTCCAAGTATAGTAAGTGCCAATTCTGGCTAGATCGTATAGCGTTTCTGGGACATGTCGTGTCAGGAGACGGCATATCAGTGGATCCGGAGAAAGTATTTGCAGTGAAGGATTGGCCTACCCCTAAGTCGGTGTCAGACATTAAGAGCTTCCTGGGATTAGCTGGTTACTATCGTCGCTTCATCAGAGATTTTTTGAAGATTGCGGAGCCAATGACACGACTTACGAGGAAGGATATTAAGTTTGTCTGGTCTGACGCTTGTGAGCAGGCATTTGAAGAGTTAAAGCCATGCCTGATTTCGGCCCCGGTCTTGACGATACCAGATAAGAGTGGGAACTTTAAGGTGTTTTGCGACGCATCAGGTAGAGGATTGGGATGCGTTCTTTAGCAGAATGGTCATATGGTGGCATATGCTTCTCGTCAGTTGAAGAAGCACGAGCAGAATTATCCTACCCATGACTTGGAGTTGGCAGCTATGATTTTTGCTCTTAAGCTCTGGAGACATTATCTGTTGGGAGAGTAAGTGAAGGTGTTCACTGACTACAAGAGCTTGAAGTACATATTTACTCAGAAGGAGCTCAACATGAGGCAACGCCGATGGTTAGAGCTGATGGCGGATTACAACATTGATCTTTAGTATCAACCCTGGAAAGGTCAATGTGGTACCAGATGCTTTGAGTCGTTTGCCAGCAATCATGATCCTCACGGCTCAGTGGAAACGTCAGCAGGAAGTGAGGGATATGAGTATAGAAGTTCTTCTCCCAAGAGTCACCGCTTCCTTAATGAATCTTCAGATTCAATCGACACTGGTCGAGCCAATCAAGGCAGCTCAAGCAGGTGACCCATTTCTTCAGAAGTGCAGAGAGTTAGCAGTGGCTGGTCTTCGGCCGGAATTTGTTGTTCATGAGGACGGGTCCTTACGATTTGGGAGTCGTATATGCGTACCAGGAGGAGATGTTCAAGAGGAGTTATTACGAGAAGCTCACAGCTCACTGTATTCTGTTCATCCTGGAGGTACGAAGATGTATAAGGATCTGAAGCTGAATTATTGGTGGCGTGGTATGAATAGAGATGTGGCTCGTAGTGTGGCTAAGTGCCTTGTATGCTAGCAGGGGAAGGCAGAGCATCAGCGCATCGCAGGTCTTTTGCAGCCATTACCTATTCCGGAATGGAAGCGGTAGCATATCACCATGGACTTCGTTACTGGCTTACCTCGGAGCACTAAGAAAAATGACGTTGTTTGGGTGATCGTAGATCGATTAGCCAAATCAGCTCACTTCATTCCTTTCCGAGTGGGACAGTCGACAGAGCATCTTGCTCAGAGATACATGGAGGTAAAATATTTATCTCTATATATTTCAAGGAGTTCCTTTTCCAAGAGTGTTAGTAAATCTCTTGTATTGTAGGAGATCGTGCGATTGCATAGAGTTCCAGTGTGCGTCGTCTCGGATCGCGATACCCGATTTACTTCAGAGTTCTGAAAGAGCTTACAGGCGAGTCTGGGGACCAGTCTCAGTTTTAGCACAACTTATCATCCTCAGACCGATGGACAGTCAGAGAGGACTATTCAAAATTTGGAGGACATGCTTAGAGCTTGTATGCTTGACTTTCACGGGTCGTGGGAAGATCACTTGTATTTGGTGGAGTTTGCATACAACAATAGCTTCCAGGCTAGCATTGGGATGGCCCCTTTTGCGGCATTGTATAGGAGGAAGTGCCGCTCTCCATTGAGTCGAGACGATGTTGGTGAGCGAGAGATTTTCGGGCCGGAGTTGATTGATAAATCAGTTGATGTAGTCAGGATCATTCGGGAGCGACTTCGCATAGCGCAGGACAGATTCAAGCATTGGGCAGATGCGAAGTGCTGGCACTTAGAGTTTCAGTCAGGAGATCATGTGTTCCTGAAGATTTTTCCCAACCGAGGCAACATTCGCTTTGGAAGGCGTGGGAAGTTTAGTCCGCGATATGTGGGACCTTTCAACGTATTATAGAGAGTGGGAGAAGTAACGTACCGACTTGCATTACCACCCGCCCTGGCTGGAGTGCATAACGTATTCCATATTTCTCAGTTACGAAAATACGTTGGAGATCCGAGTCATGTCGTAGATTTCTCGGAGATTGAGGTACGATCCGATTTGACATACGAGCAGCAGCCTGTGGCGATTTTGGACCGAAGAGAGAAGACCCTCCGGAACAAGACCGTTTCGCTTGTTCGTGTGATGTGGCACCTAGATTCTCCTAGAGAGTCGACTTGGGAAACTGAGTCTGAGATGCAACAGCGATACCCTCAACTAGTTCTTGAATCTTAGCTGTCATGTCTTGTATCTTATTTGAATCACCTTGTATGACCTTCCTTATTTATGGATGTGCAAAATATTTTGAACTTTATATGAATTGAAGTGAATCCATTTTTATATTTCGTCCTTTTATTTAATTCTGATGATGGAATTTGTTTTAAGGGGGGTAGAATGTAATGACCATAATTTTTTAATACTGATTTAAATAATTTTCCTGGTAATTAAATATTAAATTTTATTATTAAAGAGAATATTTATATTTAAACCGATTTTCTAGAATTTTTAATAATTTAAAAATCAAGTTTTATATTTATTTGGCTAATTATAAATTAAATTATCTTTAATGGATTTTTATAACAATTTAATTATTTTTATTATTTATTTTTGTTTTAAATAGCAATAATAATAATTAAATATTATTTTCACTCCTCTCTCTCCACTCTCCCTGAAAGTACCCCTCGATTTCTCTTCTCCCCCTCTCTCTCCACTCCCCTAAAAACCACCCAACGTTCCCCACTCCTCATCATCCCCCTGTCACTCTCTCTCCAATCACATCTTTCACTTCACCATCTCTCTCTTCTTTTATTTCATATTCTCTCTCTCACTCATATCTCACCAGCTCACCCTCTTCATCTCTCATTTTCTCTATAACGTTCTCTCTCCCTCTCTTCAAGCTTCCCAAGCGAACCAAACCTATCTCCAGTCCCCACCGAGCTCCTCCCGACGCCCTCTCCCCTCCGTCGTTCTCTTCTCCGCCTCAACGACAACCAGCGACGCCTCAAGCTCCGGCCGAGCCAACTCCCCACTCGACCATGATCACAACCCCTCACCCTCGGCAACCCGACCTCCAAGTCGCACCGCCGCCTCCCTATTCCCAAGCTCTGCTCCACCTCCTCCTTCTCCGTTCGACCAAGCTCACCACCCGTGCCTCCCCCTCATCCACGCTCCCCACTACAGCCACCTCACCCAGCCGATAACCCCCTTAAGCCCCCTCCCGTGCCCTGTCAGCACTACGCCGCCGCCGAGAACCCGACCAGCCACCGTGCCCTTCGACCTCACCCAACCCGCTCGCTCTGACCACCACACCGTCGCCAAACCCCTGTCTCCTCCTCAGCCATCAGCCCTCACCCCCTTCTCTCCGCCTCTCAGCTTCGAACCCAAACCGTCGCCGCCGCTCACCTCCTTCTCCGACCACCCCTAACCTCCAGATCTCGTCGCCAACCACCGTCGCCACCAACTCTACCCACCATCACCGAGCTCCTCCTCCCCACTTCACCTCCGACGCACTGCCCTCCACACGACATCATCCTCAACACGCTGCCACCACCCGCTGTAGTCCACATCCGTCGCCGTCGTCGCCACACTCCGATCCCCCTACCCCGTCGCTGCAATCCCTCGACAGTCCGCTCCCCGTCGTCGATATCGATTCGTTCGACAAATACACTGAGGCAAGATATCGTGTTTACCTCGTTTCTTAACTAATGGTTAATATCGTGATTAATATGATGATTAGATGTAAATAAATTAATTTGTGGATAATACTGTTGTTAGTATGATGATTACATATAGTTAAATTATTATTATGGTTAATATGTATTTTTGATTATCTATGTGGGATGATGATTTCGAGTGCACGATGAAAATTAGATTAACAATGTTGCTAATTGTATTTTTAAGAAATTGTGGACATGAAATGACAAGTTATGTATTAAATTAGAATTTACAAAATTTTATCAAAAAGGAATTAATTAAGGGAAATTTATAAAATATGAAAATATTACTTTTCATGTAGAAAGGAATTAATATATTTATTTTACATAAATATTTTTATTTTAAATTAATTATAACGAGAAATAGTTTTAAAGAATAATTTTGGAAAAAGAATATTATTATTCATGATAGTATGACTGGTTGTCGTAGAGCACGACATTTCATGTGCTAAACGACATCGGTTCTAGTTTTCTTTTTACCGTATTATTATATTAGAGAATACGTAAGTACGGATAATTTGTATGGGATGTTTGGACATCCAGTAGTAAGATAATAATGAAGTCTCCTTATGTACGTATTTATGCTGTGGTAGACTGTTCATGCATTTTATGTTTCATTATAGTTCTTATTCGTGATTCATAAACTTGTTTAATCTTGTTCAACATGCCGTGTTATTATTCATTATCTTTGATGTGTTGAGAACCTTAGCAGTTCATGACTTAGTGGCCTTGTACGTCATGAACAGACCTAGTGACATGTGTGAGTGTGTTGACTGAGTTTAGGTGGTGAACCCGAGTTCTAATGAGGATTATAGTTGACTCAGAAAAATGAGAAGAATTAGGATGGGGAAGACATGGTTCATATGATCGGATAAGACTGTTGATGTATCTTCCAGACTAGAACCAGTGAACCGTTTCGCACTAGGGTTAGTTTGTTAGGCCAAGTGAACCGTTTCGCACTTGATCAGTGAAATCGTTTCGTCACCCGAGTTTTGCTTGAGTTTGGACCAGGCTAAAATCGGATTACGTGTAGTCCACTCACTGAACCGTTTCGTGGGTTTGAATGCACGTAGGGGATTTGTGAACAGTCAGTTATCCGATGATATGAGCGATAACTCTGTGTGAGATGTGGACCAGTGAGATTTAGGATGGTTAGTATTCGACCCAGTTATTGTATGGCTGTATGTTATCATGTTTACTATAGGATTCCATCTTGATTTATTAGATTTCCAGTTGCGTGTGTCATTGCCTTTCCATTGGTGTTATTACTGTCATAGTATGAGTCATTCAACCGTTTCATCTTGTTGTGTGCTATGCACGCTGACGTACACCTGTTTTCTCTGGTGTGCGTCAGACTTAGGGGACAAACAGGTCTAGTTTGAGGAGGCAGTAGAGCTGGAGTATACCCAGCCGGAGTGTCCTTCCGATGGAGTGGAAGAACAAACTGAAGCCTAGACGTGCTTTTTCTTTCTGTAGTAGCTGATAGAACACTCTTACAGTATTTTTCTTTAGTTGGTGACAGATTTGGTTATTTTATTAGTATTTCTTTTATTATGGACTATGTATTTCTTATTTTCTAGTTGAACTATTGTTGTAGTAAGGGTATGTTGAACCCATATTTTATATCAAGGATGATTTGTTGATGATTTGTTTATTTCTTATTCTGGGTTGTCTTTATATTTTTACTATTGTGATCGGGGACCTGTGACTAAGATTTATATAATTGACGCTTAGCGTATTGGATTGAGAAGAAAAGAAAAAAATAATAGTATATATTTCTTCTCAATCTAATATGTTGTGGGCTTGTTCACGTTCCGATTCCCCAGTATTTTGGGAAGCGGGGCATGACATGCATATCCTGCCGCACTACAACTCCCCTCATTTAAACCCTTTTGTTTAACTTTCCCACTCTCTACTTTGCTAGTGAACTCATCAACATACCCTTTCTCATCATCGTCATCTGTCTCATTATCAAATGCCTCTGTAGGGTTCAGCTTATATGTCTCATCTTCCACTGAGTCATCATCATCACTGGATTGAATTTCATCCTCCACTTGGCCTTCATCTGTACTTTTTTTCCTAATTGGTGTCAGCTTCTTTCTTTTTTGGGTATCTCTTGCACTGCTTCATTCTCTTGCATTGGTTGATCTTGCATTGGTTGCTCTTGCAATGTTTCATTTCTTGCATTGGTTGATTCTCTTGCATTGGATCTATTTCATCTTGTACATTGGTTGTTTCCACATCATCCTCATCTGCCACCAACTCAGCCATGTCAACCAACTTAGCCATGTCAACCTCATAATTTGAAAATATCTCAACTGCCCTTTCCTTACGAGCATATTGTAACATAAGTTCCAAATTGTCTTCCAAAGTAAGAGGCAATAGACCTTGGCTCAAACCCTTGCTTGTAATATAATACCACAATGTGAACTGATTCGTGTAGCCAAATTCTTTAATTTTTTTCTCTGAGATATTCAATAGACATTACATCCTCATCTATGAACCTAACATCACATATACCATTGTTGTAATCATGATTATTAAAATTAAAATAACCACCATGTTGGAATTTAACCATAATTAATACTCCCATCTGCATAAATTTAAAATTAACTTAATTAGAAACAATATAATTTCAAAAAAATATGAACAATTTAAAAAAACAGGGTTTCACTTCAAAACCCTAAACTGGGGGCAAGTAAACACGGAGCGTATGCTAGCAATCATCTAAAGATAATGAAGACTATTTTATTTACAAAAATGAAGACCCACCATCCTCCATCGCCATAAAAAAGGAAAAAAATTTACAATGTCTTATCTTTGCCTCCACGACTTGAAGACTGCAACAAAGAAGAAGACCCGCCGCCCTTACATCCATGATCTCTCCCTCAGAGAGATTCTCTTTAACTGTCGATTTGGGGGAGAACTCTCTACTGAGCAGAAAGTTTGAATCTTGGGGGAAGGGGGGAAGGGGAGGGAAGGGGGAAGGGGGAATCTGGCAATTAGGGTTGATTTGGAGATTTATGGCTTTTTTGTTCGGTTATTTCCCGCCTTTTCTTTAGTAAACTGCCAAATCATCATCCACGTCACCCCTTTAAACGCCATGTGAGCCACGAGATTTTGAGTTTTGGCCGCCGGCGAATAGAATGTGCCTTGTTGATAAAAAGATCCATTTTTAATGTCTTGTTGTTGTCGGAGTTTTTTAAATAAAAAACTGGTAAATGTGTTCGTATAAATATACCAATTTGGTATTTTAGCCCTGACTTGTCACTATGCACCAACAAATTAAATAAATTCAATGACAATACTAAACGTCTCAATCTCTAGCTATTTTAAAAGGGGTATATTTCACAAAACACAAATTTCCCTCCCCCTAGAAAAAAAAAAACCCCACACGCACAAAAAATCGTTTATAATTTTGAACCCGATTTCTTCTTCTTTCTTTATTGTGCTCGCTCCAACGGATGCCAGCCATCCCTTTTATTTTTCAGATTTTTTATGTCTGTCCATGTAAATTATAAATTACGGTTCACGGCATTCGGAGATTAGGTAAAATAATAATAATAATAATAATATCCAAATGTTTGCTGAGTTTTAATAACAAGTCCCAAAGGTAAAGTGAGATAAGTGCCATTTATAAAGTGCAGGTATTTTTCTTGTAACGAGCCAATCTTTAGGGGTTAATATTAGAATGAGACAAAGTTGCAGAGTTCTGTGAAATTTATCCTTTTAAAAAGAGATAAAATGCAGGTGGCAATGAGTAATTGAAAGACAACTACGAAACTATTTTATCAGAGCTTCTCCAATGCAGCGCCAAAATTTCATTTTAGCGCTGTTTGGACCCTTTTTCCCCCTCCAACGTAGTGCTAAAATGGGCGCTATTTTGGAGGGGTGCTACAGTGTTGCGCCAAGAATGGCGCAACACTGTAGCAATAGCGCTATTTTTTCCCTTTTGTTTTTTATAGTTGTATTAATAATATATATTATTTTGTATTAACTATTATAATAAAATTAGAGTATAAAATAATTATTAAAATAACATTAAACAATAAAAATAGATAATTTAATCCAAACACTTCAAATTTCATAATACTAGAATCAAATAAAGAAATAAGAAAAACTACACCATTTAGATAAAAAAATACAACATAAAAATTTGGACACAAAAAAATTACACTAATTACAATAAATTAGGAAATAAGAAAAGCTACACCATTTTTTTTTATTTTTATTTTTTTTCTTGCAAGTGTGATGTTTTCTTTTGTGATGTTAAATGTAATCTTTAGTTGAATTTATGAAAGTAGTAGTTTAATTTGATTTAGCATTTAATTTTTATATTTTTATTTTATTCATAAATTATATTTTTATAATTAATTATATGTAATGTAGTATATAATTATATAATTTGTTAAATTTTTAAATAGATAAAAATGTTAAAATATAACAATAATAAAAGGAATATTCTTTTTGGTGTAACATTTGGTGTAATGGGTTGGAGATGAAATAGTGATTTGGTGTAAAAACTACACCAACTTGGTATAAAAACTACACCATTTTGGGTTTTATGGTTGGAGATGCTCTCACAATGCTATCATAGTGTTCTTTAAAAGATACAATATAAAATTATATACGGGAATACCTTTTAGGGGGTTATTAGTTGATAATTGTTGATTCGGACTCAAAAAAATTAGATTTTAATTTAGGGTGTTATTGGTTTAGGATTAGGATTTGGATTTCATTTTAAACTGTAATTTGTAATGTAGGATTGTCATTAGGATTATAATTTTAAAATCCGCACTCCATTTCAACTCCATAGTTTTTAATGATAACTTTTCTAGAGAAAGTCCAAATTAAAATTGGTGAATTGTGATCTCATTCTATGGATTCTCTATAATCTTATCTTTAATTATTTAAATATTTAATATATTTCAAATTAAATATATTTAATTTTAAAAATATTACATATTCTTAAATTATTTATATATTAACATTGAATGAATTTAATTTAAAATATTTGTATTTTTCTATTTAATTCATTTTAAATGAAATATTTTTAATCCTATGTAATCACTTAATATATTAAATATTTAATATTGACTTAGATATCTTTATTATTTTACATTCCTTAAATATTACAAATATTTAATATTATATTACATTCATTTTATTTTTAATTAAATGATAGAAATGAAATATATTAAGTATATAAATATTAAATATCATTAATATTTAAAATTTTAATGTATGTAATATTTAAAAAATTAATGTATTAAATAATAAAAATATTTAATATGAAATCATTCGAACATTTAATGTCAAATGTTTGATATAAAACTTTCTAATATATATATATATATATATATATATATATATATATATAT
>BQKN01064981.1:323308-349087 GCA_022839385.1 Asparagus kiusianus | reverse complement strand
AAAACACAATAAGAAGGTGTAATTCATATTAAGAATTCCTTCTGCACACATTTCATAGTATTAGCACAATGATATTTAAAGTTAACAACCTAGAATGCAAACATTCTCCCATAAATCCCTAATTAAACGAAATTGGTACGTCGAGCGAAATAATCCAAACAAGGAAACCCTCATGTATATACCATATGTTTCAAATGATTAAGGATCAGGTGATAATATCTTCATTCTAGTGTTAAAGATAAATATAAATGTGGCTAAACAACATAGATAAAGACTACTATCAAAGCATATAAGCATAAGAATTTATCAACATCATACATGTCCAAACTGGTGTGGGTAGTCGCGACGAACATCCTCCTCGTGCTCCCAAAAAAAATCTCTTCGGCTCCTTGCCGGTTCCACTGAACTTTCATTAATGGAATGACTTTATTCCTAAGCTATTTATTCTCTCTAGCAAGTATGCATACCAAAATCTCTACGGCAGTCAAGTCATCCTGAATTTCAATCTCTGGTGAATCAATCACTCTCTATTGCTCATCATCCCGCAGATGCTTCTTAAGTATCAAAACATGAAAGACATCGTGTATACTCGATATTGATGCTGAAAGATCTAACCTGTAAGAAATAGCTCCAATGCGCTCGATGATCCTGAAAGGACTAACATATCTCGGGGCAAGCTTCCCCCGTCTACCGAATCACTGAACGCCCTTCATCGGTGATACTTTCAACATAATTGAGTCTCCGACCTGGAACTCTAAAGGTCGTCTCCTCTATTTGCATAGCTCTTTTGTCGACTCTGCGCCGTAAGAATGCGCTCTCGAATTAATGCCACCTTCTCTGTGGTCTGTCTAACTAACTCTGGACCAACCAATAAACTATCCTCTGGCTCTGCCCAACATATAGGTGATCTGCAAGGTCTCCCGTATAAAGCTTCATACAGTGCCATCCTGATGGTAGCTTGATAACTATTATTATATGCAAATTCAATCAGTGGGATGTGATCCTCCCAGCTACCCTGAAAATCTATAATGCATACTCTCAGCATGTCCTCTAAGATCTGATTCACCCTCTCGGTCTAACCATCTGTCTGGGGTGAAAAACATTGCTAAATGACAACTGACTACTAAAAGCATCCTAAAAACTCCTCCAAAAATAAGATGTGAAACCTGAGCCCCGATCTGATACAATCGTCTCCGAAACTCCATGCAATCGAACAATCTCCCGAACGAAGATCCTCGCATACATATCTGCTGTATAAGTCATCCTCACTGGTAAGAAATATGTAGACTTAGTCAATCTGTCCACTATAACCCAAATAGAATCATTTCCTTTCTTTGACTTAGGCAACCCTACTATGAAATTCATGGAAATATCTGCCCACTTCTACTCAGGAATGGGTAAAGGCTGTAGGGTTCCTGCAAGTCTCTGATGTTCTGCCTTAATTTTGTTGGTAGGTATAACACTTAGCCACATAATCTGTAATCCCTCTGCGCATACCACTCCACCAAAAATGCCTCTTCAGATCCTTGTACATTTCCTTGTGCATGTATGTACTGTATATCTTTTATGATGCGCCTAAACTATCGCGAAATAAGCCATACCCTCCGGGTCTGCATCAAAACACCTCGTAGTCTTGCTAATGATGTGTCCACGTAAATGACAAATGTCGTATCACTGTTTAGAACAGTCAAAATTGTTATTGTAGTCTATCTAGCCTTAATAGTCTTAAAGGCTTCCTGGCACCCCGTGCCCAAAGCAAACTATACACCCTTCTTTGTAAGGTGTGTAAGTGGTATCACAATCTTCAAAAAGTCCTGAATGAACTTTCTCTCATACCATTCTAAAACTACGAACCCCTGTAATGGTTCTTAGTGGCTCCCAATCAAGTACAGCCTCAACAATGGCTGGATCCACTGTTATGCCCCACCTGCTGATGACGTGGCCTAAAAATCTGATCTCTTATAGCCAAAACTCATATTTGCTGAACTCAGCGTATCATTGATGCCTCTAATCTCGATTGTCCGCTATCCCCGCAATGCCAATAGAGGATGTTGCTCGCGCTCTGTCTCCAATCTCGAAAAGATAATGATGTCGTTAATAAAATGACTACGAACTGGTCCTAACATGAACGAAAAACCCGGCTTATCAATTCCATGAATACCGCAGGTGCATTAATCAGCCCAAATGGCATGACAAGACCTCAAAAGACCCATATCGAGTCAAAAAATACGATTTTGAAAACATCCATTTACCGCAATCACAACTGGAAATAACTAGAATGAAGGTCAATCTTTGAGAAATGTTACGCTCCCTGCAGCTAGTCAAACAAGTCATAAATCCTCGATAGTGGATTCGTGATCCGGAAAATGACCTTGTTCAACTCACGATAATCGATACACAATCACATGCTATAGTCCTTCTTCCCCACGAAGAAGACCGGTGCTCCCAAAAAAAGACTCCAGATAAAAAACTCTGTGATAACAACTCATCTAGCTGAGTCTGTAGCTCCTTCATCTCAGCGGGTGCCATATGATATGGTAAGGTGTTCAGAATATCGGTACGGTGCCTGCTGTAAATCGATGCAGGGAAACAACCTCTCTCACTAGAGAAAACGTAGGTATGTCCTGAACGACATCCTGATACTCTGAGACAACTCCGGTCTCGCTCAAAACTGCACCCCGATCCCGTATCATCACCTCTTTGATGTATGCCAGAAATGACTCCGCATTCTGATTACCCTATGAGGTTGCTACTATCTATACAATCCCAACGAATGCTCACAAGCGTACTGTTTTAGCAAAACAGTCGGTACTGATATTGTAGGATGATAACCATTCCATGCAAAGAATGACGTCGAAATTCGATATCCACAACACGACCATGACAAAGATGAACTCAAACTCATCTATACTGATGACACATCTCCTACATATACTCTCTAATAGGGACACCTCCCCTAAAGGAGTAGAAACTGATAGTGGAATGCCGAAACGCTGCGCTATAAGCTGATGTCTAATTATGACATCATGATAGATAAAAAAAATACGAAGCTTCTGAATCAACAAGATTCGAGCTGGATAAGAATTTACTACGAAAACTCTGCTTGCACTATGATCACGTGGCGCGACTACATAAACTCTGCTGGTGGCCGACGCCTGCTACGCTGCTGGCGGTAAAACACATGGGTCCATCTGACACTGATGAATACTCTGAATAGCGCAATTTTGGCCTATAGGCCCCTACATCCTCAGAATAACCAATAGCACATATATCCTCCGATGCTAGCCGTAACTGTTGCCCTAAGATTATTGGCCCTGATCTCTATCATGCTAGTCTCCTGCTGGTGTACTGCGATAATTCTTCGCTCTATGTCCGATCTTATTATAATTGTATCATGTGTCCCGAAACATGCGCTGCTGCGATGTTATCAAATCATGTTTGCTATCTTCTTGTAATGTCTTTATTGCTGATAGTAAAAATCCTTACCCCGCTGTTGGGGTCCTCTAGATCCCATAATAGGCCACTTGCCCTTGACATTGTCATCATGGTAGTCTTAATTTCGTAATTAACTATAGGCATATCTCACTGTTTTTAGCAAACTAGCTCTAACTACTTGTCGAAAAAATAAACAAAATTTTCCCAAATAAGTGATATTCACTGTCCCGACGAAAATATGAAATCGTAGCTATTCTTTGCTGCTATTCTCCGGTGATATCCTCTGTGCTGAATATATTTAACCTCTAGTTTGGTACTGAGTCTACGTAACGGAATTTTCACATATTTCTTTTTATTTATAAGCTGCATATGAATCCAATGTGCCTTGCACTATGGTGTTCTCAGTGTCCTACATCTTTCTTATTCTTACAGAGCCAAGCCTCCTGCTCTGTATCTCTATCAACAAATGGTTGCGGTGATAATGTAATCATTAGTATTACCTCTTCAATAGGTATAATTGGTACAACGGGTGGTGGAACTCCAGAAAATGTAATGTGGCTCGCTACTCCCTCCTCGAGTGTTGCTAGTCTCTGTTTCTACAAACGGTGCCATAAAGTCGATCAAATACTGTGGAACCTGTTGCGGCTTAGACTCTGCTTGCCCAGCTCTCCGGGTACGAGTTTTATCTCGACCGTATTCTCGCTCTAATATTTATAATATCGAGAGGAGAGCTTATGATCACAGTAAGTGAGATCGCAAACATATATACATATATATAACATATCACAATACGTATTCATAACATATAGTATTCACGCAAATACTTTAAATCAACATAAAATAATTGTCATTAAAAAAAATTTGAAATTTTGAGATATACACACATATCGTCCTCACTCATTCTAGGAATTCCTAACGGACTCTATATGTGAATCCTAGGAAACTTTATCTTAGCTCCACAATTTGACACAGGAATGATCCTAAGGATGCTGGAACTAGAGCTCTGATACCAACTGTGACGCCCTAGAGTTCACACAAGGCTGCAATCCCAGGTAAAACCCGGATTGTCAAACCTGCCAAGCACCAACCACCATGCTATGACAAGTTTCACCATCACAATCACTATCTCTCTAGTGGAAACAATAAATAGGTGAAGGTACAGACAGGTAAAAATAGAAATAGGACAACACTGGATATACACAGAAGAAGCATAAGAAAAAATCAATAATGAGCCCAACTGGAATAAAATAGACATATCTCTGAGTCTGAACTGAATCTCAAATACAATGAGTCACATAAACAAAGTCTCACAATAGCTCTCAACTCTATGAAACAAAATACCAATCTAGATTCTGAAATTTATCAACTACATATGGAGTTCTATAATAACTATAAAATATGATAAGTAACAAAATGGACAACTAAGAAGTCCCATCAACCTGCGACTCTCTGTGTGCTAGACTCGCTGCCTGAAAGGGGGGAAAACAACGAGCGTCAAAGCGCTAGCGAGATCATCACTATCTCTCCCCAGGAGAAGGGTAGCAGTATATAAGAAAATAGAGTCAGTACATACATATATCAAATCATTCATATAACACTCTATGAATGAAAAATAACTAATCAATGATAAATACCCCAATCTCCCACACAAAGAAAAACCATCTCATCTCGAACTACGTTCGAGTGACCTACTCTATATTAAGAGGATATTAACAATTGCTAAAATAAATATATCTACCGTTCATAACGGGTGCATCAAAATCTTAAAGGAAATACCCTACTCGCGGGCAATCTATCATGAAAGTAAAACCTACAGCTGATCAAATATCTATGTGTGCATCATCTTGTACTATAGCGATACTTTTGTAATGCTCGTTACTCAATAGCTCTGCGGTAATAGGGTTTATTATTTTCCTATTCCGGATACATATAATAACGATACTGTTGTAATACTCTTACTCGATCGTTCTGCCGTAATAGGATTTATTATTTCCCTATTCCGGATACATGTAATAACGATACTATTGTAATACTCTTACTCAATCGTTCTGCGGTAATAGTATTTATTATTTTCCTATTCCGGATACATACAATAACAATACTATTGTAATACTCTTACTCAATCGTTCTGCGAAAAATAGGTTTCATCTTCCTATTTTCGGATACGTATAGAACATCATTATTCATATGTGTTTATCAATTTAACTCGTGTCAAAAGTGTGTCAATCTAACACAATATAGCATACATGCACAAATCTTGGTGTGCGTGTCCACATCTGAAATCCACCATCATCCTAGGTATTAAACAACTCTTAATCATTATAATATAATTATACAAGATTGAGAAACTCTCTCAAAAATAACAAACAAGAGCGAAACTCAAGAAACCTTTACGTAATATATTAATTTATTTCAAATCAGCACATCTGCAGTTTTCTGCAGAACATATCATTAGTAAATTAAGAATATCTTTCTCTGGACAAACTCTTTTTAAGAATAGTTTTTCGTTTTGGAACCTAGACTCACATAGATATCATTTGACACTGATTTGGTTTAGTTTGGAGTTCATATGATATTTCTAATTTCTAGTTAAACATTTTATATGTGCAGCAGATTTTCTGCAGAATATATCATCAGTAAATTAAGCATATCTTTCTCTAGGAAAACTATCTTTAGGTATGGTTTTCTGTTTTGAAAACTAGATTCATATATATATATCAATTGGCATTAGTTTGGTTCAATTTGGATTTCATTTGTTATTTCAAATTTTTAGTTCAATAGTATATATGTACAGCAGATTTTTAGCAGAACATAACAAGCATGATTATTTGCACAAGAAATCATATGTAAACCTTCAATCATGCACGAAACTTTAAAACAAAGAATAAGACATCTAAATTTAGATAAACAATGTTTTAAATTATTTTTAGATCTTAAAATACTTCTGTAAATTCGTGCTTAATCTCTTTAACATGAAAAGACCTAGTCTTTATATATATATATACAAAAGATCTAATTTTTATACACAAATTAATTGATTAGGCTCTATAAAACTCATTAAAAACTCTTCAAAAATATTTTAAAAACTAAGAGGGGGATTAGTAGAGATGATACTCGCCTGGGGTTGTAGGAAAACTTGTTAGAAGCAACGTCGAAGGAAATCTCCACTCCAAAAGCTAAAAATCAACAAAAACCCAACTTGAAAGCCTCCAATCTTCTCCAAGAATTCAAAATAGGGTTTATGAGGGTTTGGTAGCTATTAGGGTTCTTAGATATGATAAAAGAAAGGAATTTTTATGAAAAATATAGGTATTTATAGAGGCAAACCCGAAACAAATCTGTTAGACCCGAACCAGGAAACCTAGTCTGACTAGGAAAATAATCTTTTATATTTTGGCTGTAACTTTCTCATCCGACCTCAGAATGTGGTGATTTAAGACTTGTTGGAAAGATGTTGAAGAGACCTACAATTTTTGTCTTTTACACTTTTCCAAATGCTAACTGGATAGGTATGCAAAACATAAAAACTCATAACTGGTCATTATTCCCAGATTTTCACTCTTTTGGCCTTTGTGCATATTTTGTACATTTGCACTCATATTTTTACAAATATACATTGAATTAATCTCAAATCAATTATTATCATATCCAAATATCAAAATATATTATTTTTTACCATATAATATATTTATCATTATTTATCATAAAATATTCAAATTTACGGGGTTTTACATATACTCTCGTAAAGAATGACAAAGTCCATGTATTCAATATCGTAGCACTAACTCTAAAAGAGTTCATTCTTTTAGTATAATATTACATGTGGAACATACCTAGACAATGTACATGCTAGCCCGACTCAAACGGTAGTCGGTAAAGGCTCATCAAATCCATTGATGGCTGAGGGTTTGTCAAAAGTCCTATAAATATTATGTTTATTTATTCTAAATAGAATGAGTAATCATAATAAAAATGCACTGATCAAAAGTTTTATTTTATTGATGAAGTAAAATCAAAGATTACAATGATGGTGTGATCAATCTATAGAGAGCTGTCGACTACGAATTTGTTTCTCTAACTTTGAGAGTTCCTCTGAGTAAGCTTGTCCGAGTTCAGTCTGCAAATCAGATTTGATGGAGTCTTCAGCAGTGGCCAATGCCTTTGCAACCTCGTCCTCCATCTTGGCTAATTTCTCTCTCTCTCTCGGTCTTTAGCTTTCGAACGTCTGAGCTTCAGCACGCTTCACACCCACCATATGCATTTCCCCGATAGCCTGAGCATCCTTGGCCTCTCTAAGTTCCTGCTTGAACCGGGCTATTTTTGCGCGACCTGACTTGATAGATCGATACAAATCAAGCCTGATTCTTTCCTTATTGGCAAGACCCATTTCCATTTGTCTTACACGACCATGTTGCTGTTGAAGCTCAAGCCCAACGGATGCTCGTATGTCATATTATTCCTTCAATTTTAACTCTATTCGAGCAACAACATATGAGGAAACACTAGCAACCTTTAGTTCCCTCAGCTTGTCAAGCTCTTACTCTAAACGAGCCAATTATGCAACAATGGAGTCTGCTAAGTCGCCATAGCCTTCTTCCCTAATATCTGACATGTGTCGATCAAGGAGACACCTAAAGCTGTTGAAAGGAAATCCCCTGTGAATGACCCTATCAATTACTGCATTCAGGAAAGAAGTGAAGCTGAGGAGCTCTGTGCTAATCATGGCTTTGCCTGTATCTTCATCCGACATGAACACCTTGATAGACTAGAATAATGATGGAGGAGGCGCTGCAATAAAAGCAGAAGAAGTAAGCACTCTAAAGATTGTTAAAATCAAAACCAATATTTAGGATTCTAAAGCAGCGGTGAGAGGAAATTTACCGATGCCAGCTGAAGATCTCTCAACTAGGTGCTCTTGGCCCAACCCCGCTAACCCAGTTCCATGAGTGGCTAGAGCTTGTTCAGATACGATAACGGCCGACGTACTAACCTCACCAATTGGCCTTAATTTGGCAGCCTCGGGCTGAGAGGTAGATGGTGGAGTTCAAACAGTAGCTTGCTCCAGATCCGAATTGCCTAAATCCTTGAGCTGTTCAGTAGCCCCAGAGGTTGTAGCTGTATGAGCTCCAGTGGCTGGTCCTATAATTAAAACTCCCACGTGGTCATCTAAAATTAACGAATGGATAACAGTAGTCGTGGGAAAAGATCCATACCTACAGACGAACCAACCTCAACTGTTGGTCCTGCAACCTCGCCATGAGCTTGCTCTGATAACATATCGGCAAGCAATTTATAATCAGCTTCAGAAAAGTCTGTCATTTGGTCGAGGGCATGTTCATCTAACTCCTCGATATCGACATCATGAAAGGCTTCCTCCTCGATGGGTTCCCCTGTCATGACATCTACAGAGAAGCTAAATTTTAAGCACAAGAAGGAAAAGCCAGGATTCATGTTAAATGGAGATCGACTTTGCCTTCGGCCGTCGCAACGAGTTCCGCAGCCCCAACACTAGTGCTCGCTTCCTTCACTTTCTCTAAAAGAGCATGATGCGTAGAAACGATTAGAGGAGACACGATTTCAAAATCATTCAACTCTCTGAGCTGCCACCTGAATAAGGTAGTGTCTGGATGGGATATACTTGTGTAGGAGGCTGTTGGGGTGAGTTCGATGGTAGAGTCGGGTTGAACCCCAGTATCCATGCCAGCTTCAATGCTTAGAGGCTCATCACTAATAGCTTCATGCATTTGTTGAGTGAAGCCTGATCTTTCGCAATGAGTGAAGCCGGGAGAAGCAAGCTCGTATGGAAGCTCACCTTCTTCAAAACCCCCTAAAAAAGAGAAGAGGAATATATTTAGTAAACTTGAAAATGAAGTATGAGAAGCAAAATAGAAGTGAGATATTACATTCTTCTTCAATGGGAATGTCGCCAAGCGGCTCCACTTTGAATGAAGGTAATTCAATATGCAGCTTGTGCGTGACCTTATTCCGCTTCATAGGTCGAGCTTCTTTAGAAGCGACAGGTCTTTCCTGTCGAAACTTGGTGCACAACTCAACCCATGGAGAAGTTGTAGTCTGAGCCTGAGTCTCTGCGTGAGTTGAAGGCTGAGATCTCTTTCAGTGGACAAGGCTAGCTTCGACAGCTTCTTCTTCTTCCTCTTCAACTCCACCTGGAAGATCGACCGTCATCTTGTGGGGATGAGTGAACATGATCTTTTGCCTTGGCTTTTTCGGAGCTTCAAGCGACTTAGGTTTGTTAGATTGTCAGGTACGACGGACAATCAGCGAACTCACACCCCCTTCGGGAAAGAAGGATGATGGAAGGCTTGATGTATCTTCTTCCTCTTAGTCGCCCTCAGCCCCGGTGCCTTCATCTCTGGCTGCATCCTCTTCGGAAGTCTCTTCTTCATTAGTTGGAAGAGTTTCCTCCTCCTCTGCAGCTACTTGTTTGCATTTTCTAGAAGGTCCAACAGGCTTCTTCCCCCTCCTCGAGAGCACAACCTCCCGAACTATGTCTGCGGCACGCCTGGCTTCTCCTTCTTCATCCAACTCTGATATTCTCTTAAGCATGGTAGGCGTGTTAGCAACTATAAGCCATTTGCAACAAAGGAATGTAATTTGCAATGGACACCCTGTACCAGGAAGTTTAAATCTAGCACCCGTGCAACCAGGTACACTCCAAAACCAGGTCTGAACTCCATCAATCAGTCCTCTGTGGGTCCACAATCTCCTGTTCAGATTCCCGATATACAATTGGTCATATCCAAACTAACGGGCAAACCGACAGGCGAGATAGGGCTCGATGATGCAACTGTTATTTACCCAGAAGATAAGGTAGCCAGGGCGAATGTTCATCAGCCAACGAAAGCATCCCACATCGAGAACAGTTCTACTTTTCCTCGGCTCTTCATCATTAATCAACAACTCATTATAGTAACTGGAAAATTGAGGGAAACACTTAAAAAATTCCCAACTTTTGTGAACCTTAAACTGTCAGTCCACTTCAAGCCACTGTCAGGCTTCCCATTTGCATTCATCCAGTGTCTGCAATAGAGGAATACTTGGGTCCGCTACGCTAGGTTCCGTCATCAAATCGGAGCAGTGAAGGACAAGCCACGCCATTAGATATGTATACGGTAGCTCGATTTTTATGGTGGGGATCTCACTCGACGGCTTGTTTCCTTCTTGTGTAAAGCCAGTATCCAAGTGTCAGAGCCCACTATGAGTATCGGCGATCATCCCCAGAAGCAAAGAAAGTTTTTTCCGGTGGCGAGCTCAACAGCTGGAAAGAGAATCTCTATCAGCAATGCGTTAGAGGCTTGGTGCAGCATGACACACTTCTTCAACCAAATTACCAAATAGCTTGCTAAAAGAGTCGTCAGCTAGATTTGCTTCAGTGCATGCCGCAAGAATGTCTGAAACTTGGTGCCTTGAGAAACTTGCCCTCAGTCGTGCGAGTTATATTCGACTGTGCCCCTATCTTCTCTATCAAGTTATTGATCTCCGATGGGGTCAGAGGCGCCAACTCGCAAATTTCCTTGCCAGAATGGTCTTCCAAGTGCTTAAATAAGTAGTTTGCACACTACTTTAAGCTGAGCTGGGGAGACTTCTACTTAGCCTTAATATCTACACCTGCCAGAGCGGTCTGATAATGACACATAAGCTCCCATAAGGTGTCATATCTGGTGGAGTTAGTCATCTTCATCTGACTCAATTAGCGGTTGGTAGGGAAATACTCTTGATATGGTAAATCTCACATCGGTAGCCCTAAGACCTTCATTAACTCATGAAGAGGCAGTCTCAATTCTCCATTCTTGATGAGGAAAGTGTTAGTGTCCAGATTGTAGGTCTCGAGCAGTGCGAAGAAGTGGTTCACGCTAATAGGGAGGCTATACATACTGGCATGGATAGGGATATATAACCCCTTCTCAATTCGTTCCATGCCCCATCGCCCGAGTATGTAACTCGTCATCCTCGTCCACCACTTATCTGACGATGATGCACCCAACCATAAAACCTGAACCCCTTGATGGGCAACTCCTTGCCCAACCTTGCAAGATAGTTCTTCACAGTGGTAGCCCTAGTTGGCAGCTCATTCTGTGACACTTCATCTTGACCCAACACACCTAGATGAAGCCCACAAATGTAATTCCTATCGATGGAGCCTGGGGTCTTTCTTTGGCTGATAAAACAATGCATCCATTCCTAATCTTTAGTTAGACACCACGACATCTCCCGGGTCACGACCTGCTTCCTCAAATGTGTCAGAGAGTAGTGACGAGGAATTTGAGGGAGGAATCTGCGGTTCCCATCATATTCATTCAGCCATTGCTCGGGGCTACAAATAAGAATCTCGGGATCCTTAACGAAATCACCAAATAAGAAATTAGGCTTTCTTAAAGGCTGGGTTGTGTCCAAGTCCTTTGTGAGTGGCACGTCCATGATTAATCACCATAGTGTACGACGACTTCCCTCACGCACAAGCCTAGAGATCTCTTCAGGCCTGTTTATGTCAAATTGAGGGGCCTCGTCATGAAAGGGTGTCCCATCAGCAGAGGTGTAGACGACGTTGCTTTGCCCACTCATCACACGGGGGGAAACACTACCGACGGGAAATCAACTACGATAAATAAAAGGAGATTTATTGAACACAATTAAAGAAGAAATTTTCTAAGGCAAAACAATGAGTTGAACTTATTTCACAAATTTGCGAGATAGAGTCATTGCCTTGTGATTTGCGATACGATCATAACTATTTCATATATGAGAGACAGTGTGCATCGTTCCGCAAACAACGAGACAATATATTTCAACCACACTCTGAACGAAGAGAAAACGTCAATGGCAAGGAAGTCAACCGCGATGGACAAAAATGAATTGTCGGAGATAGTTGAAGAACAATTTTATGGCAAAAGAAAGAGTTAAAACTAATCTCGCAACAATTACGAGACAAGGACATTGTCTCGTAGCTTCCAAGATAGTCTCAACTATCTCGCCATGCGAGACATCATACACTGTCTCGAAAACTACGAGGCAGTGCACATTGCCTCGCAGGTCAAGAGATGGTGTACAACTCGTTTCTTTACCTTTGAACTTGTATTGGCCAAGCAAAACACATCTATTAAGCATCGATCACCGCAAAGGAGCATACCGGCTCTTCCTGAATGTCTCGCGAAGAAGAACAAATGAGGATACACCACTACTAGAAGCAAGACTTTTAGCGACGGACAAATCCGTCGCTAAAAGTCTAAATTTCGTCGCTAAAACCTTTAGCGACGGAAAAAATAAAATTTCGTCGCTTAAAAACCGTCAGTACAGTGAGGGTAGCTAAAATCGTTTTTAGCGACGGATATTCCGTCGCTAAATTTCAGCGACGGACTTTTAGTGACGAATATCTGTCGTACTATTTTTTTTATAAAATGAAAAAACATTAGCGACGGATTTTCCGTAGCTAAAATATTTTTAGCTACGGATTTTCCATCGCCAAAACATATTGGCGACGGCGTATCTGTCGCTATAACTAGTTTTTTAAAAAAAATAAAAAAATAAGGTGAATTTTCCGTCGCCATTAACATTAGCGATGAAAAATCCGTCGCTAATGTTTGTCCCCCGTATCTGTTTTCCGTCGCTAAAAGTCTATTTAGCGACGGCCAATCCGTTGCTAAATATTTCCAATACATTTTTAAAAATAATTTAAAAATTGAAAAACATGTACAATAATATAATAAATTTAAAAACCTATTCAATCAGCAGTATAATATTCATTCTCATGCATTTATAACACATATAATTTAATTAAAATAAACATAATAAACATTGTTTATACAGCACACACCATGATAAATATTATTTATACAACACACTCATTCATTGTTTTCAAAGGTTAAAAAACAAATCAGTCCTCCTGATCATCATCATCATCCTCCTCATCACCAGCTTCACATTGTCTAGAAGTCCCGGCCTACAAATATAAATCAAACGTTAACAACATGACATGATATTCAAGTATAGCAATAAGAGAGTATCATGGCATATTATTATGTATACGTACACACGCACGAACACGTACACACGCAAGTATATGCACACACACACGCACACGTACACGCGTGTACGCATGCACGCACGCATACACACGTGCATGCACGCATACACACGCACGCATACACGTGTGCACGCATGCACGCACGCGTACACGTGTGCACGCATGCACCACACTCCACACCCCCTCCCCCTCCCCCTACATCACCACCACCACCAAATCTCCACTCCTTCCCCTCCCTCACCACGACCAAACCACCCACCAAGCGATCACATAAACAACCATACGCACGCACGCACCACAATAACACAACTAACCAACCATACGCACATACACACGCATACGTACACGCGTGTACGCATGCACGCACGCATACACGCGTGTACGCATGCACGCACGCATACACGCCTGCACGCATGCACGCATGCACGCACGTGTACACGTGTGCACGCATGCACCACACTCCACACCCCCTCCCCCTCCCCCTACATCACCACCACCACCAAATCCCTACTCCTTCCCCTCCCCCACCATGACCAAACCACCCACCAAGCAATCACATAACCAACCATACGCACACATGCACCACAACAACACAACTAACCAATTCACCAACCAATACTACCATCACTACGCACGTACGCACCATCAACACCACCATCACATAAAAATATTATACGTATATATTTTGGGCTTTGTGTTAGGGTTAGAGTTATGGTTTGTATGTAAAAGTGTGTGTCGATGTGTGTGATATCATTTAGTCACATGGCATATTCATAACTAAGTAAGAATTAAATATATTTAATTCATTTAATTTAAAAAAAATAAAGTATATATATTACCTGATCCGTCATAAATCGTCTCCTATATGCCTCCTGAGCCTCTTGAGACTGAGTTGACATGAACTGTGTGAACTCTAATTGTTGCTGCTCCCAGCGCCTCCGTTCTTCCTCCGCAATCCGCTGATATGTTGTTTGCTATGACTGCCAATCTTCAATCTCTTTCATCCGCTGCTCCATCGAGTCTTGATATGAACTGCTTCCTGGTGGTGCTGCAGACTCGTAAGTGCTACTAGACTCGTGCGGCTTCTGCTCAGATCCTCTCCACCGGTATCTGTTCTTCCTACTCGGTCCAATGACCGTCTCGATGATAGAGTCTTTCTCCTCTCTACTTAGCCGGGCCGGAGTGCTAGAACCGACCTGAGACTGAGATATTTGCTCCTGTACCTTGGCATGTAATTTCTCCTGCGATATATCAAAACAACCCGGGCAAGTTAACTTTTTAATGATGCATTGTTATGAAATTGAATATACAAATGAACTGCTACTTACAGCTAGATCCTTGTTCTTTGCCTTCTTCTCTTCAACGGCGTAATTCGGGCTCCAAGAAGTCAGAATACGATCTACAAAATGTCCGAGATCTCCCCTTCCCTATTTTATTCAAATATATTATTAACCCATAACACATAAAGTATACTCAAATTGACAATTTATAAGCTAATATATTATATACCTTAAGCGACAATTGATGATAATGCTGGCTAAAGGACCTGGAACCCTCCTGATGCTCGGAACTGCAGGGAGCGTTGCGGTTCCTCCTTGCTATTTCAGCTTGATCCTAGAAAACAATGTCAAATCAGGAAAATATAGAAATTCAGCTTATAAAATGAAAAAATCTACGGTAATAATACCTGGATTTTAGCCGTGTCCCAGTAATCACAAAGTACAAAAAATTCTACTCCATCTACGCGCTCGTCAAGATGCCAAAAGCGTTCCCAATCGTTTGTTATTTGCACGAAATATTTTTTTCTTCACCTCAGATCGCCACCTCTTGAACGATATATTGATTTGCGTGAAGCAGTAAGTCCAAGCACAAATGTTATCATCAAAGAAGAAAAATTGTTTCAGCATATAAAAAAGAGATACAAATCAGTGTATTAAACATAATAATAAACTAATAACTCCAAATGATGAAAATCCGGATAAATGACTCCTGGCAAAAAAATAATAAACTAATAACTCACACATATATATCTCCAACAAACCACCAGCGCATCAATTCGTTGTGATTTCCACATCAAAAAAAGATTAAAGAAATCATGTTTCCTGGCTAAAGCGGCGAGAAAATTATTGAAAGCATTGGCAAATGCCCCGACAGGCACTCCGTGCTCCCATCGGATCACAGCCCGCCGATGAATATCAGGGATAAGGTTCTGTGGCTTGGTAGCACTGCGGCCGTGCCTAGGAGGTCGCCCGGTACCTGCGAAAAAATAAAAATCAGGTGCCATATAAATCAATCCATACCCATAATAAAAAGTAAAATAATAACCAATAAACTATAAAAATCTATTCACACCTTTCAGTTCGATGCATTTACGCCTTACTTGTTCGTACCTACGCTGCGCGATATATCGCAAAGCATGATAAGATTCCCAATCCCCCTTCACCTTGGCCGGGTCGTGGAATCGCTGATCTGGAATAGAATCTGGTGGTAGTGGCGCAGCTTCTACAGCTGCACTATACGGCTCATATCTCCGCTCCTCCAATACATCTGCACGCAGAGGCGGCGGGGGCGACGGTATCTCAGCATGCTGTGTAGGATCAGCCTGTGCTTCCGCATCATGTGAAGCATCTCCGCTGCCTGTGTCCTGTGGCGACGAGTCATGTGTAGCATCTCTGCGTTCTGTGTAGGAAATGTTAAAAAATAATGTTAGGCTCACATTAATAGTTTATAGAAATGTACATATATAACAAATAAATAAAAATACCTGACGTAGAGGCATGTGTGTCGCCTCTAGACTGTCTACCAAAAAGTCTCTCAAGCGCTCTCTTACGTAGTCCTTTTGTCATCTATACTTTGAAAATATAATGAGCATCCAACAAAAGCATATAATGCAAATAATTAATAAATAACACATGGTAACCAGTCAAACAGATAATATAAAGGTAATACTCTAATACATAACACAAACTAACACATGATAACCAGTCAAACAAATAATATAAAGGCAATACTATAATACATGACACAAACTTATACATGATAACCAGTCAAACAAATAATATCAAAGAAATACTATAATACATGACACAAACTGATACATTATTATGACGATGTTGAGGCTCTACTCTGCGACCGTGTGCGATTAGCCTGAGACCGTGTGCGATTAGCCTGAGACCGTGTGCGTGCCGACAAAATGACTGTTCTTATAGTTTTATCAACTCTGCTGCGAACTGGTTTTTTACCTTTACGCCTTGGCTCACATATAATCGCAGGTACATCAGGGTGTGCTAGTGTAATTTCATCTATCAGATTATTATTTTGTGTCAAGGAAAACTCAGCAACTGTTTCGTCGGCCAAGATAACCTCCTCATCATGATCTTCGTCAGACATAGCTTCATGAATGTAGGCTCTAGGCGGATTCTTAAGGACAACCCATTCATCATTTTTCATTATATCGTTGACATAAAAGCACTGTTTGGCATGAGCAGCTAACATGTACTTTTCATTCTGATATATTTCCTTGTTAAGATTAACGAGTGTGTAACCATAGTCATCCTTCGTCCTTTTCAGCTCACACCAACGAACCTTAAACATCACATGTCTGACTTCCTTATTAAGCCCATAGAAAATCTCCACGATGTCTTCTACCTGACTGTAGTAATAGAATTCACCTTGTATCGGATTTAGATCTTTTGAACTAGAGTATGACAGTTGCGAAAATGAACAGAACACACCACTGTTTTACGTTTGTCATCTCTCTTCGAAACCGATGGTGTTAAACCTAAAGCCGTTGATGCAGTAGCCTCCATAATGCTTAACCACGTTAGAAGGACCTCTGGCATATAAACATACTTTCTCAGACAGGTTAACCTCATTCGTAATCTGAAGCTCAACCTTTAAGAAATAAAACAAATAGTTTAAATATCTGGTGGTAGGCACGTATATTTGATATACTAATCAGATATGTAAAAAAGATCTTACTTCACCCTTCAGCCATGCAGGGAATTGTCGAGAGTGTGTGTCCATAACTCTTTTATTTTTTGTTCTGCATTTAAGAGTAGTCTGGACATATCGGATGTGAAGCCTAGAATAGAATCATTTATAATGGTTAAATAGAGATAATTATTGTGATGTAATATGATCTAATTCAAACGGCTAAATACTTACGCCGCATATATGTTAAATGTAGTATCATTGCTCAGGATATATGTGTGGGCTTGATCTAGCTCCATTCTGGAGAATCTAGTGTCCTCCCCACGATCATTATAGAATGTTCCGTCAATTATTCGTTAGGGACGGTTGATCCTTGTCTCCACACCCCGCAAGTAACGAGAGATGAAATTCAAACTCTCGTTACTTATGTAGTTCTCTGTGATCGACCCTTCTGGACGTGCACGGTTATGCATCAGTTGTTTCATGAAACCCAAATACCTACAAGCATATAGTTTCATGATTTGTGATAAAATAAAACTGAGTAACAGAATTTGACAAATATTAATTAAACAATATAATAATAAATACCTCTCCACAGGGTACATCCAGCAATATTGAACTGGTCCTGCGATGCGGGCTTCATATGCTAAATGTATTGTGAGATGCACCATGATCGTAAAGAACGAGGGTGGAAATAGAATTTCTATTTTACACAATGTATTGGCTACACGTCCCTCTAATTCTTCAAACTCCCTGACATTAATCACCTTGGAGCACAACTGCTTGAATAAACCACAGAATTCTATTACCACCATCGCGAGTTCCTTCTCAGCATGTCACAACGCAACCGGGAGAAGTTGATGTAATGGAATATGATGGTCATGTGTCTTGAGTCCTAAAATTTTTCTGTCCTCAATATGTACATTTGTTGAAATGTTTGAAGCATAACCATCCGGTGTCTTCACAGACTTTAGAAATAAACACATATTGTGGACCTCATCCTTCGACAGTGTGACACGGGAGGCTGGGAGTTCAAACTTTCCGTCACCCTTATCTATAGCTTGAGTTCAGGATGGATGTTCAATTCTTCTAGGTCTCGACGTGCCCTTAAGTCATCTTTCGATTTTTTCCCATCCTACAACAAAGTGTTCAAGATATTCTCGCATATGTTCTTCTCGATGTGCATGACATCCAAGTTATGACGTATTTTTAAACTTATCCAATATGGCAACTGATAAAATATGCTGAATTTTGACCATCCATGCGGAAGTTCATTGCCCTTAGAGACACGCCCATGCGACTTGACTCTGCAAGGCTTATTTCCTTTTGAATTGCCTTTGAGAAATAGCTTACCCTTTCCCTTTCCCCTCCAATTTTGCTTCAATATTTTTCTCCTAACCCCAAATAGATTTTCTTTATTGAATCTTTTCTTTCCAAATATTTTTCTAGGTTGTGGATGTAGAAGCTCAAATATTTCTTCCCCAGTCAGCCTTGGTGGTGCCGGTCTATTTTCTGGATTGCCATCGAACTTTCCTGTTAACTTTCTGAACTTGTGCCCTATAGGCAACCATCTTCTGTGTTACCAATAACAAAACTTACGGCTGTATTTCAGAAACTTTCTCTCATAGTCTGACATGCAAACCGGACAAGCAATCTAACATTTCGTCAACCATCCAGATAGGTTAGCATATGCCGAGAAGTCATTAATTGTCCACATGACTATTGCCCGCATACAGAAAGACTCCTTACCATAAGCATCATAAGTGCTGACACCTTCTTCCCAAAGAAGCTTCAGGTCGTCAATTAACGGTTGGAGGAAAACATCGATGTCATTTCCAGGAGAATATCTTTCAGGAACCAAGAGTGACAGTATCATGTACGGCTGCTTCATGCACATCGATAGCGGTAGGTTGTACGGTGTTAGCAACACTGGCCAGGTAGACCAAGCGGAGCTCATTAATCCAAATGGATTAAATCCGTCACTAGCAAGCCCCAACCTAATATTCCGAGACTCCTTACCAAAATCGGGGTATATACGATTGATGTGCTTCCATGCTTCACCATCAGCAGGATGTCTCAGTTTTCCGTCCTCTTTGCGGTCGGTCGAATGCCATCGCATATTCTCAGCCAGCTCGGCAGACATAAAAAACCTCTGTAGCCTAGGAAAAATTGGAAAATATCAAAGAACCTTCACAGGGATTCTTCTCTGCTTATTGGATGAACTGCCTTCGGATGTGCCCGTATGTTCTTTCCAGCGTGATACATGATGTTGACCCTATAGTTTTCATGATGATTTGTCAAACAATTTATCGCTAATATATTCTCTAGTTTTGTGTTTATGTTTCTCCTTACAGGTAATTCAACACTCGTCAATCAAGCGTTAAAGATTCAAGTTCATATGCGTGGAGTTACCTAGGTATTAGTTTGGTTTACTTACATATATTGTATGATTATATCTAAGCTCAATATATGTACACTTAACACGATTTTTGACGTTTTCTATCATATAATTAATTTTTCATCGAACGTTGTTACAATAACTTTTATCACATATTTACAGCTCTTTCATACTTCATTATATACATATAATACATGCATAATATATATATACATATTTACAAGCCTTATGTCAATTTTCATGTTCACGAAAAACAGGTTTTCTGAACACTTTCCAAAAACAGGGAGTTTTCACAAACAAAAATTGATTTTCCAAAAATTCCTTTTCAAACATGTTTATTTCATCATTTAGAAACTTTCCCCAAAGTTTCACTATTTTTGGATGTGATTTGATATTTTTAATGGATTTTCAAAATAGCCCAAAAACCTGTCAATATGCCATATGTCAGATTTCGGTCGACCGGTGCGGTCGACCGGCAGTTGTATTTTTCTGAGCTCATTTGTTTTATGCTCGCGGTCGACCACACCGGTCGACCATGAAAACATCCAGAGACTTTTCCGGTCAACCGGTGCGGTCGACCGCCAGCTTTAAGTTTTTATTCTCTGAGTTTTTTGAGCTTCGCGGTCGACCGCCGAACTGTCAGAACTTTACAACGACTAGTTTTTACAGCTATTTTCAAAATGAGTTTTTTGGTCTTTTACTCATGTTTTTGCTGTTGTATGGGGGTGCTATATAAACCCCATTGCTGCTCTTTCACTATAGATCCAAGAAATCCAAGTTTTGTGTTTAACAAAATATTAAGTGTGTTTAAGAGCTGGTTAATAGCTGATTTCATCAATCCGTTTTCAAGAGAAGTTTTTCTACAACAAGAAGTGGCATTCAAATCCTATTGGAATCATCTCTACTGTTCTTCTTGTTTGAGAAGTCTTCTAAACTCTTATATAGCTTGTTAATTCTTTTTCATTTCATTTAGCTATATCTATTGAGTTTCATTCACTGTTATCACACACACTTATTGAGCTTAATATTTTCATACCATATAGTGTGGGTTGTGGGTTGTGGGGTGTGATTTAGTGAGTGTGAGATTCATTGTGTTCTCACTTGTTATTTGAGAATAAATCATTGTATTTATCTTTTATTTGTGAGAATCACTTGTAATACACTTGTATACCGAGAGAAGTGTGAGGCGATAGACGGGGTCGAATCCAATAGGAGTGACGTCGATTGATGAACCTAGGGAGAGGTTGTAATCGAGCACTTGAGGAGGAGGACACGGGCTAGGTTCCTACACTTAGTGTGTAAAGTGTGATTGCATTGTGTTTGTGTAGTGTGAGAGTTTTCGGTGATCTTGTAAACCGAGTGTGTAGAAGTTCCGGCTTCCAAACCGGATTGTGATAGTGGATATTTCCTCGAGGTGAGGAGCGGGGACGTAGGTCGTGGTGACCGAACCTCGTAAACATATCGTGTGTTTGTGTTTTGTTTGTCTCATATTTTATTTGTACATATTCTTATTGTTCTTACTCATATCTATCTCTTGCAAGAACA
The DNA here is from genome assembly GCA_022839385.1 of Asparagus kiusianus. Classification (NCBI taxonomy): domain Eukaryota; kingdom Viridiplantae; phylum Streptophyta; class Magnoliopsida; order Asparagales; family Asparagaceae; genus Asparagus; species Asparagus kiusianus. The sequence goes on along the minus strand of BQKN01064981.1, from coordinate 327,734 downwards.
TATTGTTTAATATAATTTTAATTAGCAATTTATTGGGATTAGATTAGCATAAGGCTCTAATCACCCCCCTCTAGGATCTAACAATTGGTATCAGAGCTTGGTGCTTTTTGATTTAAGGACTAACTGCCTTTAGTTAAAGATCCAAGTTATTGTATTTGTGCTAATCTAATTTTAATTATATTGTGCCTCTTGCATTTCATCTTTATGGATATGTATGATTCATCTTGCTTAGGATATGCTATTAATATTGCTCCTCGTTTGGATATTTTTCCCTATGCTCAATGGCGTATTAGATTCAAACTTTTCGTTCAATCTAATCAATTTGATTTATGAGAAATTATTGAGGATGCCTATGTTGTTCCCATTTTGGAAAAATCCAAATGGTGTGAAAATAATAAAAGATTGTTTAACATGAATAAACTTTTGTTAGAATATTTGATTAACGCTTTTCACTCATCGTTTTCTAACAAATTTGCTAATTTTGATAGTGCTTACGCTTTATGGAAACTTATTGAAGCACATGAAGGGAAATTGGAGGCTATTCAACAAGCATTGGAAAATCCCGCTTTGAGTTCTAAGGAAGCCTCATCTCCATGTACGATACCACTAGGTGATAACCCTAGTGAGGTATGCGATAACGATGACATTATTACTTTTGATGAACTTGCTCTTGAGTTTGAAAAGTTGCACAATTGCTATATTGATGTAAAGAGTAAGTATGTTAATATAAAATCCACTCATGAATCACTAGCTACTAAATTTAATTTTATTGCAAATGAAAATATAATTCTTAAAGAATGCAATGAAAATATAATTCTTAAAGAATGCAATGAAAATTTGAAAATTGAAAATGCTAGTTTGCTTCATGAAAAACGTGATGCTATGTTAGAAGTAGATAAGTTAAAATCTATGATGAGTAATCTTGTTTATCCTACTTCTAGTAGCAATGCTTGTATGCACAATGATGAGTTAAATCAAATGAGAAAACGAATATCTACCTTAGATTCAACACTAAATACTTGTATTGCTAATAATAAAAAGCTTATGGACTTATGTGCAAAGTTCAATGTTAATTCTTCTAAGAAACCTATTCACTATGCACATATGTACGAAAAAATTCATAAATGTTTTATTTGTGGTCTTAAAGGCCATTTAGCTCAATTTTGTCATAATGCACCAAAAATTGACAAGCCTATTCATGATTGTGCATCCATCAAGCTTCTTCATCACATACACATGTATACACACATAGTGTAAATCATAAACATGCTCATGTGTATAAATGTGATTATTGTGATCGTTTTGGTCATTTGGCCATGTTTTGTTTCGATTTGAAAAGAAATTCTCGTTTGCAAAATAATTACAAAGAAAAATCTATTTTTTCAAATAAACCACGTGCATTCCATTTTGGTCAACGCAAACCATTCAAACCTCTACATTGCACAAATTACAATCGTATGGGTCATGTTTATAATTTTTGCTTTGATCGTATCGGTGCACAAAACACGCCCAAGCGGGTTCATAACCCTAGGGCCTTGGATTTAAATGATAGGGGTCATGTCCTAAGTTCTAGTGGTACCAAAATGATTTGGGTACCAAAATGATTTTTATATCATTTCTTTTGTTTTTGGTGTTGTGGTTTGTCTTTATTTTGAATAATTGGTTTTTGAGTTTTAATGACAAATTGTATTTTTTTTTCTAAAAAGAATTATTTATATGATCTTATAGCTAAAAACATTTATATATATTTTATAAAACATTTGGTACATTATAAAACAAATTTCTTAAAGGTTTAAATTGAAAATCTCTCAAAATCAAGTTTTTACATTGCCTGTGCATTTTATTTCCTCGCGGTCGACCGACGAAGTCTCTGTAAGTTGTTTCGGTCGACCGCGTCGGTCGACCGCCAGAGGTTTTTCAGCATCGATTTTTTAATTTTATCGGGTTTTAGTTTTTAATGGGTATCTGTTTTGGACCCGAACTCTTCATCACCGTTGATTTTATCTGGGAGTTGATCTTAACCTCTTGTTCCATCCCAATCAAAGACCCGACTCCTCATCTCTCATCTCATTTCCAAATCGAAAACTCTAGGGTTCGAAAATTCTCGCATATCTCTCTCTCGGTCGCCTGATTCAGTCGACCGCTGCTCCTCTCCGTCGATTTCCATTAGTTTTTGCTGGGTAATTTCCTCTCTTATCTCTTGATTTCATTGCTCTTATATTTATTTATTTTCTCAATCTAGGGTTTCTATTTTAGGGCAGTTTTTAATTCGCTCTAAATCTTTTGTTGTTTACAGGAAGTTTATAATTTCTGATTATATCTCATATCTTTTCTAAACCCTAATCTATCATGCCTCCCAAAAAGAGATCTAAACTTGAATCTAGTTCCTCCTCTATCAAAGCTTCTCATTATGAGGTTTATCTGTTATTTAAATCTCTTGTTAAGAAATATAGGGAATTGTGCAAACTGAAAATTCTTCTAACCAGATATATCAAATATATTCAGTTGATCATGTATGACACTCAGTCAATTCTTCGTAATGTTGGGTTGGATAGATTGTTAGATGAGCAATATAAAGTTCCATATTATCCTTTTCTTGTTTATCTATTTTATGCCAACCTATCTGTGTCATCTTCTACTGATGGTCGTCAGACCATTACTTCATCTGTTAAAAATGTTGCAATATCCTTTTCTGCCAACGAACTTGCGGGGATTCTTAAAATCCCAACAGGTGACGTTGACCTTATGTCTGTTGAACTTGGTGATCCAGCTGTTAACCAACTCATGTTTAAGCTCGGTTGCTCTTATCCCATGAACAACAATTCTCTCAATCCAAATGCCAAACTCATTGCTAGAATCGTTGCTCAAAACTTGATTCCTAAAACCGGTAGTTTCGATCACTTTGCTTCTGACAAGATAAATGCTGTTTATGCCATTTTTGCCCAAATAAAAGTAGATTGGGCAACTGTTTTTCTCAATAACATGGCATCGAAGCATGTCAAATTCCTACCCTTTGGCTCCTTCATCACTCTTATCCTTCAACACTTCGGTGTTAATCTCACCAATGAACCCAAAATTGAATCTAAGAAAGATTTCTTTGATAGGGTCTCTCTCTCTCTCGTATGTAACTTTCGAGCCCCCTATCTGATCCCGTTGTGCCATCATCTTCTCGATCTAGAGCTTCCACCTCTTCCTCTTCTGATATTTGTGACCGTCTGGATCGTCTTGAGACTCAGTTCTCAGGTGTTTAGAAGCAGGTCTTATCTATTCAGAGGGACGTTAGGACTATTCTATCCTATCAGCGTCAGTCTCTTGGGATCCCGGATCCCTCTTCCAGTTCTATGTCTGGCTCTGAGGAGGGCTCTGCTGATGGATCTGATTCTGATGATGGATCAGGCTCTGGCCCTGCTTCTGGGATGGTGATGGTGATGATGATGGTGATGATTGATCTTGCTGATTATTGGAGTTCTTTTAATTGATTTCTATGCTTATGGTGATGTTCCTTTTAGAGTTGTAAAACTTGATATCTATGATTTTTCATTTGAGTGAAATAACTCTATATTAGTGTGGAACTATGTGACTTTTTATGTATGGTTTGTTGTCTTGTGGAGCAAACTATATTTATGCAAAACTATGTAGTTTCTAAATGCTTAAGTGATGATTTATGATTTCTTGTGTTAGTTTATCTTTTCTATGATCAATGCATGGTTGAATCAATGTTCATGTTTGTTTGTGGAAAATAAGTTGCTAATGATGAGTTCTTTGATTTATATACTGGTTATGATTGTTTTTGATGGATATTTATTGTGTAGCTCCTATATATGTTTATGATCCTTATACATCATCAATTCAATTTGACAGGGGGAGCTTTTGGTATACAATTTTTTTCTGTGCTTATATGCAGGGGGAGCGTTGCTCCTAATTTTTTACTTTTTCCCTTTTTGATGTTGTCAAAGGGGGAGAAAAATCCACATATGATTTATATATTCATGTTTTATATATTCTTTCATATTCATATATGGTTTATGTGTTCATTCATATATGATTTATTCATGTTTGGCTTATATGTGGGTTATCAGTTTATAATTCATATTCATGTATAAATTATTTTCCATCATCAAAAAGGGTGAGATTGTTGACCCTATAGTTTTGATGATGATTTGTCAAACAATTTATCGCTAATATATTCTCTAGTTTTGTGTTTATGTTTCTCCTTACAGGTAATTCAACACTCGTCAATCAAGTGTTAAAGATTCAAGTTCATATGCGTGGAGTTACCTAGGTATTAGTTTGGTTTACTTACATATATTGTATGATTATATCTAAGCTCAATATATGTACACTTAACACGATTTTTGACGTTTTCTATCATATAATTAATTTTTCATCAAACGTTGTTACAATAACTTTTATCTCATGTTTACAG
>BQKN01064981.1:291435-311915 GCA_022839385.1 Asparagus kiusianus | reverse complement strand
GGTTTAATGATATCCATCTTTAAGAGAGGCCGAATCTTCAGGTGCACCTTTTGGTAGTAGTTCCCTTCATCCTTTTGAGTTTCAGGTTAACTTGAGTTTAGTCTTGTATTTTGGTGTTTTTTTTTCTCTTTCCTGGTTAGACAATCTCAAGATGTTGGTCATGTAATTATCCTTCAGAACGTGTTTCTACATATGTTAATATATATATATATAATGCAGGGTATCTCACCCTGTTTTCAGTCAAAAAAAAAAAAGAGAGGCCGAATCAATAAAATCATCTTTAATTTTTTTTAATATGTAAACTATTTTATAATTGAGCTTAGCATTCAATCAAACTCTTTTTGTTAAATTCTACTCAATTAATGTCTTAATTTTCCAAATTATCCCAATTAATTACACATGTAGTTGAGAAATACTTGTTGGGCACAAAGGATGGTTTTTATCGATTCAAACTATTTTAAAGATCCTAGTTTGTAATTCAAAACACCCTACTTCGTAATCTTAACTTTGCGGCTGGTCTATATATCAATTACATACATTGGACATGTGCAGCTTGTGTATTCTTGTGTCATCGTAAAACAAAAATATTTAAAGTAAGTTAAAGGGGTGTTTGTTTCACACTTTTTATGGAATATGAAAGGAATTGGGTCTTACAATAAGGTGTCTCCAATGGAGCACAAAAACTCCATTTTGGAGTGTTTTGGCGCTCCAATGGAGCGCCAAACATCCCGCTAAAAATAGCGGGATGCTACAATATTGCGCCAGAAATGGCGCAACACTGTAGCATTCGCACAATTATTTTTTTTTTGTGAAAACATTTTATGAAAGGTCTTATGCGAAGAAATACGGAAATAAACTTTTTTTCTTTTGTTATTTATATTTGTATTAATAATATATATTATTTTATATTAACTATTATAATGAAATTAGATTATAAAATAATTATTAAAATAAAATTCAACAATGGGAAAAAATAGATAATTTAATCCAAACACTTAAAATTTCATAATAGTAGAACCAAATGAAGAAATAAGAAAAACTACACCATTTAGATAAAAAAATACAACATAAACATTAGGACATAAAAAAATTACACATAAATTAGGACATTAAAAATTACCACTAATTGCAGTACATTAAAATTAAAGAAAAATAGAATATGCTACATAAACTAAAATAACATTTCAGTATTCTGGGAAATTATCATCAGAAGGCCGAAGATGCTCGAGATGCATTAATTGATCATTTGTGGGATGAATATACTAATTCGGAGACTTAGCATTTTATCAATATGGACTGCGTCTTTGTGTTTTATTTTATGTTAAATGTAATGCCTTTTATTTTTTTTCTTGCAAGCGTGATGTTTTTCTTTTATGATATTAAATGTAATCTTTAGTTGAATTTATGAAAAAAATATTTTAATTTGATTTAGCATTTAATTTTTATATTTTTATTTTATTCATAAAATATATTATTATAATTAATTATATGTAATGTATTATATAATTATATAATTTGTTAAATATTTTAAATAGATAAAAACGTTAAAAGATAAGAATAATAAAATAAATATTCTTTTTGATGTAACATTTGGTGTAATGGGTTGGAGATGAAATAGTGACTTGGTGTAAAAACTATACCGATTTGATGTAAAAACTACACTACTTTGAGTTTTTGGATTGAAGATGCTCTAACAAAATTGTGAATAAAGAATTTTTTATGAATCATATTCTTAAGTTTGGTTCACCAAAAATTTATAGATTTTGAAATCTATAAAGAAACATTCTTATGGATCACCCATGTTGGGAAGTTTTTCGTGAAGCAGTGAGATCAAATAGTGTAGCGACATTATAATGGACCGATGAAATCCTCTGCTCTTCCGGTTTGGTACTAGGCTAGTAGGCTGTTTCTGGCTTTACGTCATTTCAAAATAAAATAAGTGCAAAAAAATACATTTGAAATTGTTATCACAGTGCAAATAGTCAACTTCAATAAATTTTGTAACTGCAAATAAGTTTCCCGAGAGTTGACCAAAAGAAGAAGAATCCAGTGAGCCAGTACTCCTACTACCTATACTTATAATTTATTTTGCTGCTTAATTTGGGAGCAGACTAGTCTTTTTGAAATTTCTAATCTGAATTATGTTAGACTAGTAGCTAGCTTATGAAAACTTGGATTTTGAGTGCTTCAAGGGCCGGTTTGCACCATGGACAGAAAATTTGGGTATGAAAATTGTTAATTCTGCTTTCTTTCAATGGATTAAAATTAAAATTTATCTTTTCAATTTTGGTCCTTGGATATCATTGAAAAGATTATTAGTTCTTTTGGTGAAATGGTGAGGGGTTGCAAGAACATTAAAGACAAGGTTAATGGTCATGATGTTAGAGTTCTGGTCCAAGTTAAATCTGCTGAATGTATTCCAAGAAACATTGTTTGTTCCTACACCTCTAAGATTGATTCTTTTACTAGAGAAGTTAATTTAGAAATTCAACCTGTTGGTGTTGGGCAAATTGGATCAGATGTAATTGGCATACATCTCAATGCTATGAAAATGCAAGGAGAAGTGATTATGGATTCTCAATGGCTGGATCAAGTCACCCCAGATGACGTAGATGTATCCCCAGCAGCTTTAAGATCACCGGAGAAAGCTCTTTCAGTTGCTAAATCTGACAAGGGCAAAGAAGTAATTGTAGCTGATTCAATTGCGGAGGAAATCAAGGAAGATAATATGATGCAGTTATCAAAAGAAATTCAAATATCACCTATTTTAGAAACAAAATTTTAGGCGGAATCACAGGCTAATTCTTCTAATGGCAGTTCTGATTCTTTTGCCAAATCTCTTCGTGATTTCCCCGTTGATTTAGTCAAACATAATTGGAATGGACAAACTGTCTATTTGGAAAAATCAACGTGGAATAATATTTTTGGCGGGAAGAATGATATCAGTAATTCAATCTCTTCAGCTACTTCATTCTCGCCAAAATCAAATGAAACCCCAATTCTTCAGATGTCCTCATCTATTCCGCCAGGGTTATCCCGTAAGCAAGCTTCATCAACTGCTGCTCGTTCAGCAAGGAAATCCATTATCAACCGTAAACACAAGAAGTTCTTACAGCACATATCTTCATCCAAATATGCTTCTAAAATTGCTAAAAAAGGTACGAAACACAGTTCTTCTTTTTCTACTTCAGTCATGTTGCCTTTAAATGCTATGCATAATGATGTCTTAGAAGAAATTGTGACAAATTGTGGAGTTCATTTACATGAAAACTCCATAGCTAAGTTGAAGTCTAAATAAGTTGATAGAGTAGCTTCAGATTGCTAATTATCTGTGCTAGTAGTCCTTTCCTCGAGGTTTTTTATATAGTTCACAATGAAATTTGCATCATGGAATGTGCGTGGTCTAAATGATCCAAATAAGCGGAGTCTGGTCAAAGATTTTATTCTTTGTTCTACTATTGACATCATTGGTCTTCAAGAGAGTAAACTCTATAAACCATCTGCTAGAAAACTTCGCTCAGTGGGTGGGAATAAAATTTCAAATTGGTGTATCTTAGACTCCACCGAGTCCAGGGGAGGTGTGATTATTGGTTGGTCTAACTCTTTCACCATGATACGTTCGTATGTTGGTATCTTTTCGGCTTCGGTCCTTCTGACCCATACTCAATCAAATTGGACTTTCACTTTCACCTCGGTTTATGCTCCAATTGATAAAGATGATAAATATGTTTGTTGGTGGGAACTATCCAGATTACGTCAGATTTTTGAGGGTCCTTGGGTTATCTGTGGGGATTTTAATGCTACTTTATCATCTGAAGAAAGAAATGGCAGAAAAGGCTCTCTCAAAGATATCAAATCTTTCAAATTTTTTGTTTCTTCTAATTATCTTATTGATTTACCTCTATCTGGTCGTTCTTTCACTTGCTCCAATAATCGTCAGGATCCTGCGCTAGCCAGATTAGACAGATTCCTTGTTTGTGCAGAATGGGATAAGAAACATCCTTTAAGTTTGCAATATTCACCTCCCTCTGTTGGCTCTGATCACTTTCCAATCATTCTTGATTGTAGAGGCATAAAACTCAATCCTCCTTTGTTCAAGTTTGAAAAAGAGTTGGTTTCACAACAACACGTTTGTTCCTTTTATTGAATCTTCCTGGAAATCATTTAGTTGTCAAGGTACTCCTTTGGATATGTTCATTAAAAAACTTAATCTTCTAAAAAGAAGAATTAAGTGGTGGAGGAAGAATGTCCATGGATCCCTTTATTCTAGAAAAAATAATCTGCTAGCTAAGATCCATTCAATTGACCTAATTGAAGAATACAGATCATTATCTTCTGCAGAATTAGCTGAGAGAAAATCTTATCAATCTTCATATGCCTCTATCATTCAAGAAGAAGAAACTTATTGGCATCAAAGATCTCGTATCCAATGGTTGAAAGAGGGTGATGCTAATACATCTTTTTTTCATAGGATGACATCCATTCATAAAAGATCAAACCACATTGTTGCAATTAATCATATGGGTTCTGAAATTACTGACAAGGAGGAAATCTCTAAAGCTTTTCATGATTGTTATCTCAATCTTTTTGGACAAGAAAATAAGAGCAACATGACAGTTAACTGGAATTTCTTGTACCCTTCTAAAAATCAGAATCTTCTAGCTTTGGATGTAGATTTTTCAGAATCAGAAATTAAGCAAGCAGTTTTCAGTATGAACCCAAATAAGACTCCAGGTCCTGATGGCTTCTCTTTGCTCTTCTACCAATCTTTTTGGGACTTAATCCAACGTGATATTGTTGACCTCATGAATTGGTTCTCTAAGAATCCTTCATCTCTGTATAGGGTGAATAGAGTCCTTATCACTCTTATCCCTAAAATTAAAGGAAATCCTTCGGTCAAGGACTTTAGACCAATAAGTCTGATCAACTGCATCTTCAAAATCTTCACAAAAATTTTAGCTAACAGATTAGCTCCATATATGAATGACCTGGTTGCACCTACACAATCAGCTTTCCAATCTGGTAAATCAACCCTTGACTCTATAACTGTTGCAAATGAGATGATACACTTTTGCTCAAAAAGGAAGAAGGAAGTGGCTATGTTAAAGATTGATTTTGCTAAAGCTTTTGATTCTATTAACTGGGATTTCCTTATTAATTTACTTAAAGTACGAGGTTTTGGTCAAAGATGGTGTTCATGGATTTTCAATATTATTTCTACATCAAACTGTGCTGTTCTTGTCAATGGAACCCCTCCAAAGTCTTTCAAATGCAAAAGAGGGTTAAAACAAGGAGATCCCTTATCTCCTTTACTCTTTAATATTGTAGTTGATGTCTTATGCAAGATGATCAGTCACAATGTGGAAGAGGGTTTACTATCCAATCTTTGCATTAAGGAACCTCTCAACCAAATAAGGAGCCTTCAATTTGCCGATGATACTCTTCTTTTTTTCAGGAGCACTATAAATGACATATCCATTCTAAAGGCAATTTTATATATATTTGAAGATATCTCAGGCTTGGGTATCAATTATTCTAAGTCATCTCTTATCTACTTTGGTGAATTGCATAATAGAGGACAAACTCTTGCTGCTACCATGAATTGCAATCTTGATCATCTTCCAATCAAATATTTAGGATTGCCTCTAAAGTATGGAAAATTAGCTAAATCTGATTGGCAACCTATGTTGGATAATATGTATAGGAAACTTACTTCCTGGAAAAGTTCATGTTTATCCTTTGGTGGTAGACTTGTTTTTCTCAACTCAGTTCTTACTTCTATTCCTTTATATTATATGTCTTTCTACAAATTACCAACATGGGTGATTAGAGAGGTGGATAAAATCAGAAAAAATTTCCTATGGACCGGCAAAAATTCCTCCAGACCATTCAAATGCTTAGTAAATTGGAAGACAGTGTGCTTAAGTAAATCTGAGGGAGGCTTAGGTGTGAAGGATCTCAAAATTTTTAATAATGCCCTTCTATCTAAATGGTTATGGAAATGCCTTGATAGAGACTCCTTAATTGGAACTCTTCTACATCAACTCTATATTAGAAAAGACTCTCAGCTGCAATTAGCTACCTGCAGTTCTTCTAATTCACTGTTTTGGAATAATATCATCTCAATCAAAGAATTGTTTCTCAATCTTTTGCAATGGACTCTTGGCTCTGGTGATAAAATAAGGTTTTGGGAAGATAAATGGATCGGTAGTAACACCTTATCAAGTCTATATCGAATTTTATACAAACTATCTCTGTCTACAAATGTCAACATTCGTTCTCAGGGATTTTTTTCATAATCATATATGGCATTGGCATCCACTTCTGAAGAGAAGCATTTTTGTTCCTTCATCCACTGCTAAGATTGCACTTATGAATCTTATTGGCTTACACATTGTTACCAACAATGTCGACATTCCTACGTGGTCCCTTACAGCCAACGGGAGTTTCTCGGTCAAATCTCATTATACCTTCCTTAACTCCAGAGGAATTTCATCTGCTTTTTATAAAACTGTTTGGAATCCAGTTATGCCGAGTAAATTCCAGTTTTTCAAATGGCTTTTATCTATTAACAGACTACATACAAAAGAAAATCTTACAAAGAAAGGATGTCAAGGGGATTCTATATGCATATTATGTGGTATATATTTTGAAACTTGTGATCACTTATTTTTTGAATGCAGTCTCACCAAATCAGTGTGGAAACATTTCTGCGACTTCTATCTCCCTTTCACGTGGCCAACATCTTTATACGAGCTGATCATGTCTGTTGAATATCTACGTAATACTGATGGAGTTTTATGGCGAACGATTTTCACTGCAGTATGTTGGAGCTTATGGACATCAAGAAATAAATTTCTTTTTGAAAGCACTTTGTTCTCTGCTACATCTATCATCAACTCAGCGAATTCTATTTTATATGAATGGTCAGGTTCTGGAAGAGTGAAGATGGCTCTTAAGCTAGCAGCGGTTTTCAAAGAGAGACCACTCTTGCGGAGCAACAGTGTTTAGCTAATAATATCAATTTACTTTCAGTAGTTTCTGATGTCTTTTGTACATACCAACTTTTTTAATGTTTTGTTGTTAGTTCAATTAGTCTATAGAAAACTTAATTTCTCTTGTCCAAATGTATGGCTGGCTTTGGTTCTTACTTATATCCATGTCAAGGGTGAATGACGGCAATGCCCTCTCTTCACCTTCATGGATGTTTGTAAGAAGAAGGTCCTATGTCCCTAGCAAGAGAAACTATTTTTTCTATCTACTAATCTTTATGAATACAGTTCGTATCCTTCTTTTGTAAACATACTTTTGATTTGTAATGAACAGGGAATGATCCCTTGTTTTTCTCTCAAAAAAAAGCTTATGAAGTACTAAACCTTGAATTAGTCGGTTGTTGAGACTTTTTCGCTTAAGTTCTGAAGGAAGCCGAGCAGCTTTCTAAATAGAATAAAGCCTACAACTGCATCTCCTCTCATTTGTGCTATATATTTAAGAAAAGTCCCCCAAATTTTTCGATTTTTCATAAATTCTAGAGATGTCTTTGCATTTTAAACAATCAAAAGAAACATCTGTAAACTTGAAGAGTGGAAACGTCTAATACTTAGAAGAATCAACGTATATGTTGTCCAGAGGGCTTTTTCTTGTTGATAAAATCGTAAAGTTAAATTATTTTCCTAACAACCCCTAAGCTTAAGCTTTTTCTAATATTTTGAAGGTTAAGTGGGGTTATCTGATAATCATCCAAAGCTAATGGTAATTTTCTAATATTTACCCAATTATATATATATATATATATATACCAACCACATGTTCTAAGCCCCTACTTGCACGGATGGATTTGATTTCTTTTATGTGTATATGTTGGTTTCTATTTCAATTTGGTTACTTTTCTGAATTAAATATTGTGGAAATTCCTTCTTTTTTTGCAATTCAAATTTTTAGGGGTTGATTCGTAGTTTTCACGTATAAAGGGGTTGTGTTGTGGTGTTTTCAGTCGCCAAATTATGATATCTTGTCAACAACAAACAAATATCCCCCATTACCCCTAATTCAGTCGACTCGATACTTGGGACAGCCAGGGTCCCGATCTAGCCAACTCGCCGAGTCAACATCTCGCCGGGTCGACTCAAAAGGTGGTACTTGTCAGTCCTCTCATCAAGGACGACTCGACGCAAGCCTACTCGACTAGTTATTGGGTTGACATATCATGAGAGACGACTTGAAAGACGGTACCTCTCAGCACCCCTAGATACAAGCCAAAAGACGACTGCGACCTTGAGACCCCCACTGGCAACGCGTCAACATCATATTAAATGCTTGACATGCGCCATCATTTCTCCATCGCTGACACTATTTATGACACATCGGACCACACCGGCTTCACACGTCGTCTGTCCCATCTCATTAATGTTGAAGTGATGTCGCTCATTCCGCGACCACTCCATACCCAACCAAAGAGACCAAAATGTCGTTCCTCCATGACTATAAAAGGAAAAACTATTCTCAACATGAAAGTAAGCAATTTCTCTATATTTTTCTCCATTCCATTGCACTTAAGAATGGTAATAGTTTTTAATTTTTTCCCGCTCAAGTACCTTGCTAAATTGATCGTCGAAAGAACAACGAGAAAATCAGACCTCGTCCTCTTACAAGTTGCTGCACGTGCAGAGAAGAACAGTTCGACTCCAGACCAGATATTAGGAGAAGATAGCGGCCCCGAATCGACCAAGTTCCTATCAGTTTATCTGTATGATTATATAACATCAACAGGTTGTTTTTATTTTATAAAGTTATATGGCGTTGTTTGTAATTTTAGACTTTTTGGGGGTTGTTTCTAGTTTATTTATTTTTAGGGGTTTGTTTGAAATTTTCATATATTTAAGGGTATGCAATTTTCAAATCCATAGGATGTTGTTTATGATTATTGAATTTCAAAGGGAGCTATTTGTAACCTTTTGTTTTTTTAGGGAGTATAGTTTTCTGATTTTTACGGGTTTTTTAATTTTTAAAATTTAGGGGTTTGTTTAATGTGTTTTTCGTTGCAATTTTAAAGATCTTTAGCGGGCGTTGGTAATTTTCAGAGGGCTCCATGTTATATTTTTATTATTTCAGAGCTTTTGTGTAATTTTAAGAATTTTTAGGGTGAAAATATCATTTATTCTCCCATCATTGGTGTTGATGTACTAATGAGCACACAGTCAGTTGTATCAGTGGTTGGATGTGGTTCTTGAGTGTCGATGATGGGCTGCTTTCTTCTCCGACTTTATGTCTGGTTCTTGAGTTGAGTGGCTGAAGCCTGCACAAGTGGAAACTCGTGAGAGGACAGAGCTTGGTTCCCCGTGGTTTCTCCAACGATCAAGTTAGCTGGTGAATTTGAGTGGGAAAAAATAAAAAACTGTGAAAGTTCTTGAGTGTACAATATGTCTGCTTAAAGATCAGATTTGTGACCTTTCTTCAAGATCCTGTCTTAGAACAGATCCAATCAGCCCTCCCCCCTCAAAGATAGAATAGTATATTCATTTATACCAAGGGTATAAGGGTAGATCTATCATTTCGGCCGAGCATAGGATGGCAGTGACGAAGTGTGGGCTGACGGCTAAGCTAGCACCTACTTTACAAGTGTCGGCTGGTGACTGGATGAGCGATCAACTCAACATTTGTTTGGGTGGGAAATCGATTTCTTTATTATATAACTTATTAAAACTTCAGTCGTTACAAAAAGTTCAAAAAAAGATCGGTCTTTTTATAAGACATTTACACAATGGAATTAAAATTACAATCTCCTTCAAACAAACGCAATGGGTGTTTATCGCCCGTTGCTTGCGTGAGATCTTTGCCTGTGACGGGAACGTTGATATCCATGGACCACCAAACGATCAGATCAGATCCAGAGCTTTGTTGATTCGCGAAGGAATTAAGAAACTAAAGTAATTATCTCAGCAACAGCGAGATAATCACTCTTCTCGAGATCACCGCAACGGGGCAATCTCAAGGGAAGAAACCGAGCTGCAGATCTGACGAACTCCTCTTTTTTATACCGAAGTATTCACTGATATCTCCTTCTCCTCTCTGAAATTTGTGCCTCTTCAGTCCTCAGTTCGGCAGGGCTTCGCCAACGCTCGAGAATTCCAGATCTGAAAAAATAAAGGCCATGAGGATGTATTTCTAGGCTTCGGGACCCTTGTTTTCGGATAAGAATGGCTGATTCCCTATTATCCTCAGTTGTAACCACTTAACCATATTCTTGGATGATATCAGATTATTTAAAACAAATCCAGGCTGTTAACGATCGAAAAATAGCTTTAAACTATCAAAGTCAGCTTTTTTGGGTTGCAGACACCCGTGGGTGTCTCGGTTTGGCCGAGACACCATTGGGTGTCTCGATGTCACCATTAGGTATCTTGGTTTGGCTCAGGGCTTAGTTTCGTGCATTCCGTCTGTTTTCGTCGTATCTTTGCCGTCCGAACTCGGAATTACGTAGTTAATGATGCATTGGAAAGATGACAAGGAGATCTACAAGCTTCATAATTGAATAATATGTGGAGTAAACGGTACACGAGGGCGCTTCGTCTTTCGTAAGTGACACATAGCTCCCGATCCATTCGTATTTCTGTTATTCCGAAGTTCCGTTGCTTCGCATGGTTCGTCAACTCACTTCATACGCTTTTCATCATCAAATGAGCTTTTGTGACTCGGATGGTGACATTCATCGTATTCTCTTTGTCTCGAGCCGCGTGCGAGGACCTATAGGTAATTTAGACGCCTACCAATACCCCCTCCAAAGTGTTTCAGTCTCGTTTCTTTTATAGAGGAGGCTGAAATACTTTGGATGTGATCTGTCCAACCTTTAATCGGTGTAAAATGACCTATAATTAGCTTTGATTCTTGACTTCTTCGATTTTCAGTCTATTTTGATGAATAGCTGAAGTTCTTCCGGCGCTGCGTTTATCGTCTGACCATCGTTGAAGTTTCAAATCAAAAACTGGTGAGTTGATTTTGGTTCGTGCTGTCGAGTTGACTTTGAACTGACTACCTCTGCCATAATATATTGTCTTAGGGCTACGCATTGAACGGCGTTGTTTCGGATCACCCGGCGTTGACTTTTCATCGTAACGCGTTGACTAACATTGACCTAGGGTTACGCGTTGACCAGCGTTGACCTTAGGGTTTCGGATCGCCCGACGTTGACTTTTCATCGTAACGCATTGACTGGCGTTGACCTAGAGTTACGTGTTGACCGATGTTGCCCTTAGGGTTTCGGATCGCCCGGCGTTGACTTTCATCGCAATGTGTTGACCGACATTAACACAGTTTATACTCGTACGTTTACTGGAGTTTACACAGTTTAAGCTCTTAAGGTATTGGAGCGTGGAGGTTGTAACAGTTGGGGCTGCAGGACCAACTGTTAAAGCTGATTCGTCTACAGATATGGATCTTATCCCGAAGTTGTTGGATGCTCGAGTCATGAGACCAACTAATGGGGCTGATGCATCAATGACTCTCACATTCATAGGATTTTTAGCAAACCCTCAGCCATCAACGGGTTGATGAGCTTTTACAAACTACCGTTTGAGTCGGGCTAGCATGCGAATTGCTTAAGTCCATTCCGCATGTGTCGTTGTGCTAAAAGAGTTAACTCTTTTAGTGCTACGATATTGAATACATAGACTTCATTTTTCTCACGGGAATAGACTACCCAGTCGCATGTATCAGATGTAGACTCATGATTTTTGGCAAATCCTCAGCCATCAACAGATTTGACGTGCCTTTACCGATTACCATTTGAATCGGGCTTGCATGCGGATTGTTTAAGTCCGTTCCGCATGTAACGTTATGCTAAAAGAGTTAACTCTTTTAGTGCTACGATATTAAATACGTAGACTTCGTCTTTCTCATGGGAATAGACTACCCAGCAACACGTGTTAGGTATTGACTTATTCCTTCTTAGGATTCGGGATAAAAGTCCCCAGACTTAGATTCTGGTGTTTTTTCACTCGGCGAAAGACTAAAACGACAATGCGTGTTAGGCGTTGACTTATCTCTATTTAGAAGTCGAGATAAAGTTCCCCTTGCATGTAAGGCACAGATTATGGTGTTAATTAATACGAGTCGCCGTGCGAGCACCCTTTGGTCGTCGAATTACCAAAAGGTGGGCTGAGAAGAGGATGACCAAAACACAAGAACAATTCAGTATGGCGAAAGAAAATACCTTCTCTAGATTATGAAGAACAAAAGATTACAATCTCTCCCTCACAATCTCACTAGCATCGAGAACAACCTCTCAATTCTTTCTAAACCCTAATACAATGATTATAATCTCTCTCTGATCTAAGATCTCATAGATCCTCACAATCTAAACCCTAATCCTGATTAGGATCTCACTTAGACCTAAAACCCTTTAGATCTACATCTTGGCCTCTCACCTCCTTATTTAGAACCCTAACCTATTTATAGGGTTTACAACATGGTGGCAATCTGGTAAATAACCAAAACCAAACCCAACTAGGATTCCTTCCAAATAGAAACCAAGTCTGCCCAGGAAACCTCGATGAGTTGACTCATGACTGCATATAGGTGAAACTAGAAGTGGGATCTCCACTCCGAGAATCGGACAGATTCGGATAATCCTAACTATTAGAATGTTTGATTACTTGATTTAAAAGTGGACCTCTCGTTCATTGGAAGAATCGAGAGGGGATTTTGGTTTTGGCCCTAACTGTCGGAAGGTTTGACCGAATGGGAGGTTTGAGACGATCCTAACTGTAGGAAGGTTTGATCGCTTAAATTGTGGTCCTCTCGTTCATTAAAGGAATCGAGAGGGGATTTTGGTTGTGGCCCTAACTGTAGGAAGGTTTGACCAAGTAGATAGTGAGAGTGAGAATACAAATCATAGTAGGAGTGTTGACTTGTATACATCACTCAGAAGGAATTCTTGGTGTTAAGTTATAAGGACTTAACACGAAGGGGTTTGACAATTCGTCAAGGATTGATATCAAAATTCCAAGTATTATATCTAGACTCTAACAATGGGAGTGTTGAGTGCACAGATACATCAAAAGTTTGAGTGGATTTAACCGAAAGGAATTTTAGTGGACCCACTGTCAATTAATTTGATCAGTGAGGGTTTTTATGGTGGAAGACTGTGAGTTGTCAAACACTAATGGAAATCTTGTGAGGGAAGATTGATCCAACGAAGTGATCGAACCTCATCTCAGCAAAAGAGTGTTCAGAAATCACAATGGGGATTTAGTGTTTATCACTTTGTTTGCAATGATCGGGTTATCCCTAAGAAAATTACATATAGTATTCTTCTGGGAACTTCCCGTTACATGAATCATCCACCCCCAGCTTCTTCGCGAAACTGGGTTTATCATTGCATCTGGTTGTATGATCGGGTTATCCTTAAGAATATTACGTATAAAATTCTCCAGGAACTTCCCATCAACGGTAGGAAACAGTTTAGACTCATATACCTATTGGAGTATCAGGGAGCAGTTTAACCTCTTATACCGGTCGGAGGATTGAGAAGCAGTTTATACTCATATACTCTTCGGAGTCTTCATTCGACTTAATTAAAAGATATAACGCTGGCTTCAACCAAGGTTTGGATGCTATTCTTGAGAGTAAAGCAATCCTTAGTGGGATGAAGGATCCTCCTGTGATACGCACAGTACTTTGGATCCGTAGTATTGTCAGCTTCCTCCTGATTGACGATAGGTGGTAGCTTGATCTTGTTGTTTTCAAGGAGGGATTCTAAGATGGCTGGAACGTCTTCGTCCTTGTAGGAATACTCTTTTTGGAGTTTCGGATCCGAGGTCTTTTGATGCCTTCGGGGTTATTGTTGCGATATTTGATTATCACCAACAGCAGCTACAGGTGCCTTGCCCTTACCACGGGAGGTAAAGTTCGAGTTCGAAGGATTAGTCGTCGATTGGCTCCTCTCGGCCTTCTTCCTTCGGAGGAAGCGTTCGGCTTGTTGACCGTGCACCTTTAAGTCTTTCCAAGTGTTGGACGGTGCTGTCCCCATTGCTTCCAACACGTCCAATGCGAGGTTGTTGTGGCAAGTCTAGAGAATGAACTCCTCAGTGATCGGGTCCCGACAGTTCATCGCCTTGTTCCGGAACCTTTTGACGAAGGTATCAACCAATTCCCCGTCTTTCTGTTTCTCGTCAAGCAACGACCCGATGGATATCTCGGTGTCGTCATCGAAGAAGTTGGTGAGGAATTTAGTCTCCATGTCGTCCCAGCTATTCACACTTCCTGGCTTGAGGCGGCGATACCAATCGAAGGCGGCTCCACGAAGAGTGCCAACGAAGGACCGTACCATCAGAGGCTCATTACCAGAAATAACCCCTAAGTGTGATTTGAAGTAAATCACATGCTGAGTGGGTGAACCCTTCCCATCAAACGGCGTGAAGTTGATTAAATTGAACTTCGTCGGATACGGGATCGATTCCCATTCTCTTGGGTATGGACAAGGAATGCCCGTCTTCTTCATCTCTTGAGCGGAAATCAACGTATTGATTTTGCTCTCGAGGTTCTTAATCTTCAAGTTTTCACCTGTATTTTTGTTGGCACTCTCGTTACCACCTCCTGCATTGACGGGAGGATTATTGACATTATGAGCTTCATTCGCATGTGCGTTCTCCTCTTCCTGATTGACCTGGTTATGACGACTTGGTTCGCCTTGCCGGTTTGTCAGTGCTTGGATCTGTTGGTCATGTATTTCTATCATATTCTGCATGGCCATCTGCATTTCGAACCTGAAACTCTCCTGTTGTTTGGCCATGGCTTCTTCGAGCATCTTGGCCACTTGTTCCGCGCTTATCACTAGTGACTCGCGGGGTTGTCCTTCACTCGACACTGTATTATCTGATGCGACTGCAGAGCAGGCATCCGATTCTTCATCTTCTAAAGGTATTCTTGTTCGAACCCTACCATAAGTGGCTCGTATGATGGCTCTGGACTGCAGACGAGTTACCCGCCGAGGTATTTCCGGAATCGACTCGGGATTATCCTGTGTCGATGTCCTTTTGCTGGTCATATTAGTGGTGACCCTCGGGAATTCTCCATCTTCAACCACCGTTCTTCTTCGGCGGAAACGCCTATGCCTTGGTTTTGGCGTTTCAGTACTGAGTCTTTCGAAAACCGAAACTCTTTCGGGGACCGTCTTGATACAATTGCATTCAGACAATACTGCCCGAATGAGTTTGGAACAGGGGCATTGAGTCCCTAATTCTCGAGGACTCCTTTTCCTGGTTTTATTTGTACCCCCAACACGATAGTACAACTCGTCGGTTTGACGATCGGAGCAACCTATCATGTGTTGGCACGACTTCTCAGGTATAACGTTATCGTCATCAGACGACAACGTTTCCTTCTGAGGGCGAACTGCCTTCTTTGGGCTTTCAAGAGTCACGCGCCTCGAAACATGCCTTTGTGGGCGTGAGTTCTCAGCGGGCTCCAGAACTTCAATGCGCAAATTGGTGCGCGTAGCTTCCATGAACTCCTTGTCATGTTGAGGGTGGCGGCAACCCCCAGTATGTTGAGTCGTTCGGGGCTTTTTCATCGGGCCCAAACGTTCTTGAACTGGAGCTTTGGGAAGTGGACCGAGGCGCTCCAAAACTGACCTCCTTCTTCGGGACGGTCCTGCGGGATCTCCCGGAGCAGCTGTAGGTATCATCGGCGATTTAGGTTGGTTCGCCGGCGGTTGAACTTTTGCTGAAGGCTGCAATGGTTGCTCCTTAGCCTGAATCGCCACTTCAGACTTTGGCTTCCATACTTGGCGGGTTGGTGGCGGCTTCTTAGCCACTTCCTTCTGTAGTCTTCTACGGGCTTCTTGGACTTGAGCCCGTGCCTGCACTGACAGTGCGTGGCGCTTGCGAATGCACTCCTCAAGCGTTGAACGATTCCGTTTAACACGGATCCATTCCATCGTTGGCGGCTTGGAAGAGTTGCCGTTCATCGGTTGTTGAGGCTGTTTGCCTCTTCTGTTCTTCAGATCCGCCTTGTAGCGGACTCCGTCAACGGACTCCATTGCCTTCGCATATTGTCGCACCAGGCGTTGACGTTGCCTCTGGCGGGCTCTCTTCGAGAGAGTCACCACGTCCTTGGCAGTGGAAGAGTTGGCCAGAACAGATCTGACCTGGTTGGAGGTTGGTGGAATCTCACCCGATGCAACTTTAGCATCAATCGGGGTGAGATCTTCGTTGGTCTTCTGTACTTCTTCGTACCAACGAACTTTTCTCCTGGAGGAGAACTTCTTGGACTTGCGAGGGGAGGTGGATCCGGACAGGTACTACTTGAACTTTTGCTGGTCGAATTCATACTCGACCTCCTCCTCGACCGGGATTGAGGTCCGCGGCTGCGACGCTTCGATCTTGGC
Source organism: Asparagus kiusianus (assembly GCA_022839385.1). Classification (NCBI taxonomy): domain Eukaryota; kingdom Viridiplantae; phylum Streptophyta; class Magnoliopsida; order Asparagales; family Asparagaceae; genus Asparagus; species Asparagus kiusianus. The sequence continues at coordinate 295,531 of BQKN01064981.1, read as the reverse complement.
AGCGAGATCGATGGCTCCCACTGTGGTCGCCAGATTGTTCGCGGGAAAAGTTGTTTTCTTCATTGACATCATCATTCTCTCTTAAGTACATATTTTTCGATTACAAAAGATCCAGTGTTTTTATAAGATCCGGTTACAACGAGATCAAAGAAAGAAAAATAATAAAAAATTACAACTTTCCTTTTTCGAACAGATCGCAAGATTCTGATTTACGGTCTCTTGCTTTTGTGGGTTCTTTGCCTGCGCCGGGGTTAATCCGTGGACCACCGCGTGATCTAGATCCGGTCGGATCTACACAGTATAACGGGTATTATTTCACCAAGGAAATAATAGCCGGGGGGATTAGTTCACTAAGGAAATAATCGCCCGAAGTAATCGAAATCGACCAAGCGAAATCGATACTCTTCTCGGGATCAAAGAGCAAGCTTTGATCCGGAGGATGACTGTGTAGATCTGAGATCCGATCCCTCTCGAACTCCTGCCTTATTTGGCGTGGACGATCGCCGAGCACCGGATCTGAAAGAGCAAGTCCTCAAAGTCCCAAAGCTTCAATCTTTTTTAGTTTTGAGCCTTGAATCCAGCAGAGCTTCGCCTCCAAAATTTCCAACCTCTCAAAAATGAGCCCTCAAGTCCTATTTATAGGCACTCAAGGCTGTGCCTTGGCCTAAGTGGCCGATGCACCTAGCCACCAAAAGGTGGCCGAGGCACCTAGCCACCAAAAGGTGGCTCGGTTTTGGCCGAGTCCTCCAAATGTTAGTTTTTTTTGTTTTTTGGTTTATCCGAACTCTGATTTGTTGATCTGAACTCTGATTTGGGAGTTCGGATCCTGATTTGGCAGTAAATCCACTTCGGTTGTTCGAGTCTGAGTTCGGATCCTGATTTGGCAGTAAATCCGCTTTGGTTGTTCGAGTTTGAGTTCGGATCCTGATTTGGCAGTAAATCCGCTTCATTGCGTCTCACTTGGCTTCGATATTATGGTTTAACGATCATTCTTGGATTCATCGCCCGATGGTTCGTTAGTTTGTTGACTCATCGTGCCGAACTGTGTTTAGGGACCTATAAGCAGTTTTATACGCCTACACATATGAGTCGACTCATGACCTCATATGAGTCGACTCATAACTGATGAGTCGACTGGTCAGAGACTTTTTGCTAACAGGGATTGAGTTCTTGAGTCTACTCATGGCAGGCATGAGTCGACTCAACCTGATGAGTCGACCCATGTACATGTATGAGTCGACTCACAGGCTGAAAGCTGGATTCTTCGAATCTGCTGCTCGTCGTCTCGTTCTACGCTTCCACCTGCGTTCCACCGCGTCGCTTCACACCACTATTCTCAAGATATCATGAGAATCACCTATCCTCAAGCTCCCATGAGGATCGTTTTTTCGAAGAGAAGATACACCCGTATCATTAATAATAACAATCTGCCATAATGCCGAATATGTGGGCTTTTATCCTTTTTTACAGTCAAGGACTAACCGACAACGCGTGTTAGGCGCTGACTTATCCCTACTTAGGCTTCAGGATAAAATTTCCCATATTTGGATTTTGATGTCTTCTTCAATCGGTGAAAGACTAAACCGGCAACGCGTGTTAGGCGTTGACTTATCCCTGCTTAGGATTCGGGATAAAATTCTCCGTACGTGTGAGGCACGGATTATGGTGTTATTAATAACAACCTGCCATAATGTCGAATATGTGGGCTTTTATCCTTTTTACGGTTAATAACTAACCAACAATGCGTGTTAGGCGCTGACTTATCCCTACTTAGGCTTTGGGATAAAATTCCCCACGCGTCTTAAGCACGGATTATGAGAGTTAAAAAGGTGGTGTCTTCTCTTAGGGCAAAGACAAACCCGATACTGGAAAGGAAGAATTTTATATTCTATTTCCAATTACAAAGGAGACTCTAAGTGGGATTTCCACCTCGAGAATTTAAAGAGTGAAACTAAGAGTGTGATCTCTACTCCGAGAATCAAGAAGATTCAGATAATCCTAACTGTCGGAAGGTTTGATTATGGAATTAAAGGTAAATTTCTTATTTATCGAGAGTGAATTGTGATTATGGCCCTAACTATAGGAAGGTTTGACCAAGCGGGAGTTGAGATGACCCTAACTGTAGGAAGGTTTGATCACTTGATTTGAAAGTGGACATCTCATTCATAGAAGGAATCGAGAGGGGATTTTGGTTTTAGCCTTAACTGTAGGAAGGTTTGACCGAGTGGGAGGTTTGAGATGATCCTAACTGTAGGAAGGTTTGATTGCTCGATTCGTGGACCTCTCATTCATTAGAGGAATCGAGAGGGAATTTTGGTTGTGGCCCTAACTATAGCAAGGTTTGACCAAGTGAACAGTAAGAGTGGGAGTACAAATTACAGTAGGAGTGTTGATTCATACAAATCACTCAAAGGGGGTTCCTGGTGTTTGTTGGCCTTCTTGTTTTGATGATGTTTAACAAACAATTTACCACTAATGTTGTTTGTCTAGTATTTGTGTTTTTGTATTTATTGTAGACAAACAACGTGTTGGAGGTTGGATGGAATAGCGCTTTAACGACGATATCAAACGGAGGTTGGCAGAAATGTGGAGTGAAGCAACATACAATTCAAGTTAAAGATCAAGTTCAAGCTTCATCCGCAACGTGTACCAAGTTGAGCTACAATAAAGATCAAGATTGCTTGGGTAATATAGTTTAGGATTTATATTATGTGTGTTAAGTACCTTAAGCTCAATATCTTATACACACACATTTATTGGTTTCTTCGTATATATATATATAGTTATATATATATATAAACAAGTTTTGGTTTCTATGAATATATATAGTTTTATATATATACGTACATACTTTTGGGTTTTCATGTTTATAATATGAAATCATATATTTCATATTTACTATTGTGTTTTGGTATTTATTGCATAGAATATGCAATTTTGTGAAAATATTGTATTCTTAGTTTGTAGACTTCAATATCAGTTTATACATGTTTTACTAAGTCTATAAAAACATTTTACAAAGTTTTAAAAGTTAGTTTATGTCAAAACATCAAAATTCAAGTATCTCATATTTTCATGTTTTGGACTATTTTGTAAAATGATGATATTTTTCATTTGGGAGGTCCTTTTTGATAACCAGTCGCTGTAGCATGTTTATTATCATGTCTACAATCATTCCCCATAGTTTTATATTTTTTGGAATTTATTTGATATTTTTAAACAGCATTTTAAAATCAGCAAACCAGTTTTTTGAATATGTCAGTTTTCGGTCGACCGAACCTGAGTTCATATGCTCACTGGGAGACAGAGAGTCTGTCGGTCGACCGAAGATGTCAGCTTGTTCTTTTTGTTTTCGACCTGAATAGCGGTCGACCGAACTTTTTCGTCGGTCGACCGAACGGCTCCATCGGTGGACCGAATAATTTTCCGGTTGACCTACAAGTTGACCGTTGGCTTCCAACGGCTCTTTTTCTGAGCCGATTTTCTGGGGGCTTTTTAGTCTTTTGTTTTGGGGTTTTTGCTGAGATTTCTAGTGGGTATATATACCCCATTGCTGATGTCTTTTCAAACTAATGAAGAGAGTTTTAAAAACAAGTTTAAGAAAGTTTTAATCAAGGGTTTAACTTTGTTTAAAGTGTGTTTATGAGCTTTTAAGCATTTGAGTGTGTTTGAGTTTGTGAAATTCAATTTCACAAGAGCAAGTGGAGATCATCCTTTGGTGTTTGAGTATTCACTCTTCTCCTACTCTCTTGTCATCTTTAGAGAAGTGCTTCTAAACTCATCTAGCAATTTATTATTTTGATTATAATTTCCATAAGCTAGATTTATATTGAGTTTAGTTTAATCGTTTTGTTGATACTCTTTGTTCACACACAATCTATTGAGCTTAGTGTATTTACATTCATAGTATAATTTGGGGTTGTGGGTTTGTGACTAAGAGTTGTGCTTAATTGAGTTCTCACCTTGTTTAGAGAACAATCAAATTGATTTATATTGTGCTTAATTGTGAGGATTCACTTGTAATACACTTGTACACCGAGAAAAGTGTATGGTGAGAGACGGGGTCGAATCCAAGAGGAGTGGCGTCGGTTGACGT
>BQKN01064981.1:262943-286435 GCA_022839385.1 Asparagus kiusianus | reverse complement strand
GACAAATGAACACACATAGCCTATTTATAGGCACTCAGAACTGTGCCCGTGCACAGTTCTGGGCCGAGCCACCCATGGGTGGCTCGGCCTTGGCCGAGCCACCTCAGGGTGGCTCGGTCTTGCCACCCTGGGGTGGCTTGGCCACCGAGCCACCTTGGGGTGGCTCGGTTTCGGCCGAGTCCCCCCGGGTGTTGCCGTGGTGTCCGTCGTTTCCCGTTGTTTCCGGTTCTCTGTTGTTCAGACTTGATTTGGTTGTGTGGTTGATCTATCCGGACTTGATTTGATAGTCTGGATCTTCATTTGGTAGTAAGTCCACCTTGGTGTTTGAGTTCGAATCCTCCGTTGACTTGATTCCGCATGCGAATGGATGCATTCCGTTGTTCACGTGCGGTTCGTTAGCTTCGTAGCCTCGTTAGTTCACTTCGTCGCGTATCGTTTGGCTTCGGTGTTTGCAGGCTAACGGTCGTGCTTGGATATGTCGCCCGATGGTCCATTTGTTGAATCGGCGTCGTCGAGCTGTGTGAAGGGACCTATAGGCAATTTTATACGCCTACACTAACGAATGACCGAACGATCAGGGCTTCATTGTCGAAGATCATACCCAAGTGGGACTTACAGTAGATCAGATGCTGAGTGGGTGAGCCTTTCCCGTCCAACGACATGAAGTTGACTAGGTTGAACTTCGCCGGATACGGTATCGAATCCCACTGTCTTGGGTAAGGACACGGAATACCGGTCATCTTCACCTCTCGAGCATACATCAGAGCGTTGATTTTGCTCTCGAGATCTTTCATCTTTCATCCTCGTTTGTATACTTCTTTGGTCGATTTTGAGGAGGAACAATGGGGCCACCCCCAATGTTATCATTAGTGGGACCACTCCCGACGTTATTATTCTCAGTGGGACCACCCCTAGTGTTTTGGTCAATGGGAGGGTTTCCAGCATTGATGTATTCATCCAAGTCTGAATCACTAGCTGTTTGGTTGACATTGTTGCAACAACTGGATTCACCTATCTGATTCGACAAAGCTCGGATTTGTTGGTTGTGCCTTTGTCTCATCTCCTGTATAGCCAATTCTATTTCGATTTTGAATGCCTCTTTCTGCTTAGCTAGAGCATCCTCAACCATTTTGGCTACTTCCTCGATGTTAATCATAAGTGCCTCACGGGATTGTCCTGGGCTGGATGCCGTATTGTCAAAAGCGATTATAGAGTTGGCATCTGACGCTTCATCATCCGAGGATAATCCCCTCTGCATTCTATGATAGTCTCTACGTCTAGTAGTTCCCAAGCGTAACCGAGTTATACGTTAGGATACGTCCGAAAAATAACAGGGACTGAAACTTTGTGTTTACTTCCCTTTATCAACCATATTGATAGTGACCTCTGGGAATTCATCATCTTGCATAGCTGATCTTTTTCTATGAAAACACCTTGCCTTAGTTTTCAACGCTTCAGAGGAAAGCCTTTGGAATGTCGAGACCCTCTGTAGAGCGGCCTTGGGGTAGCTACACGCTAATAATACTTCTCTGATAAGCTCAGCACACAGACAATGAAAGTCCGTTTCCTGGGTATCTCTCTTTCGAGATCTGTTTGTACCCCCAGCCTGATAGTGCAACTCATCGGCATGATGACCGGAGTAATCTATTGTGTGTTGGCATGACTTCTCAGGTATAACGTTGTTGTCTGACGAACACGTTTCCTTCTGAGGATACGTCACCTTGTTAGCGCTCTCAAGAGTCGCACGTTTTGAGCTACGCGTTCGTGAGCGTGGTGTTGACCCTATAGTTTTGATGATGATTTGTCAAATAATTTATCGTTAATATATTCTCTAGTTTTGTGTTTATGTTTCTCTTTACAGGTATTTCAACACACGACAATCAAGCGTTAAAGATACACGTTCATATGTGTGGAGTTACCTAGGTATAAGTTTAGTTTACTTACATATATTGTGTGTTTATATTTAAGCTCAATATATGTACACTTAACACGATTTTTGACATTTTCTATCATATAAATGATTTTTTATCAAACGTCGTTACAACATCTTTTATCTCATGTTTACAGCTCATTCATACTCTATTATATACATATAATATATGCATGAGATATATCTACGTGTTTATGAGTCATATCAAAATTTTCATATTTGTAAATACAGGTTTTACAAACACTTTTCAAAAACAGTGTGTTTTTACAAACGAAAATTATTTTTCTAAAAATTCCTTTTCTAACATGTTCATTTTATCATTTACAAACTTTCCCCAAAGTTTTATTATTTTTAGAATTGATTTAATATTTTTAATGCATTTTCAAATTTGGCCCAAAAACCTGTCAATGCTAAGTATCAGTTTGCGGTCGACCGCCACGGTCGACCGCCACGGTCGACCGCTGGAAGTTAGCTTTCAGAGATTGGATTTTATATGCCCACGGTCGATCGTGACGGTCGACCATGAACCATCCAGAGAGTTTTACGGTCGACGACCGTGGTCGACCGCCAGCCTTAAAACCCTATACTCAGGATTTTTGTGCCTCGCGGTCGACCGCGAGATTTCCACGGTCGACCGCCGATTTAATCATTGGTTTTTAATGGCTATTTTCACAAAGGTTCTCTGGGGGCTTTTTAGTCTTTTCAAATTGGTTTTAGGCTGATATTTGAGAGGGTATAGATACCCCATTGCTGCTCTCTTTCATATATCTAAGTTTTGTATTTAACAAAATCTTAAGTGTGTTTAAAAGAGCTGTTTAAGCTGATTTCATCAGTCTGTTTCAAAAGAAGTTTTCCTACAACAAGAAGTGGCTTTCAAATCCTATTAGGATCATCATCCACTGTTCTTCTTGTTTGAGAAGTTTTCTAAACTCTTATATAGCTTACTATTTCATTTTTATTTCATTAGCTATATTTACTGAGTTATATTATTTTTCATTCACTGTTATCACACACACATTTTGAGCTTAATATCTTTATACTATATATTATGGGTATTAGTGTGTGATTTAGTGAGTGTGAGCTTCATTTGTGTTCTCATTTGTTATTAAGAACAAACCACTGTATTTAATATTTATTTGTGAGTATCACTTGTAATACACTTGTATACCGAGAGAAGTGTGAGGCAAGAGACGGGGTCAAATCCAATAGGAGTGGCGTTGGTTGACGAACCCAGGGAGTGGTTGCATCCGAGCACTTGAGGAGGAGGACACGGGCTAGGTTCCTACACTTAGTGTGTAAAGTGTGATTGCATAGTGTTTATAGTGTGAGAGTTTTCGGTGGTCTTGTAAACCGAGTGTGTAGAAGTTCTGGGTTCCAAACCGGATTGTGATAGTGGATATCTCCTCGAGGTGAGGAGTGGGGACGTAGGTCGTGGGGACCGAACCTCGTAAACACATCTTGTGTTTGTGTTTGCTTAGCGTATTTTTCTTTTGTGTTTTTTCTTATCGTTCTTATTCATATCTATCTCATGCAAGAACAAATTGATCAATATAATTTTAATTGGAATTTAATCGGGATTAGATTAGCATAAGACCCTAATCACCCCCCCTCTAGGGTCTAACACGTGGGACCTCGACGGGCTCTTGGACTTTAACACGCAGTCCGAGGCGGTCAGTTATAGGAGTTTTCTCCTTACGAGAAGGCTCAGACTTGTTGCAAGGGCGAGTATGACCCCCAGCTCGACGAGTTGGTCAGGGTTCATTCACCATGCCCAAGCATTCTTTGATCACAGATCTGTTTTGATCTTCATGTAGAGGTGTAGGCTGTCTAAAAATCACAACAGATAGTTTATCCCCATCAAACGTCAACAATAGAGGTTACAATTCGACAACTTCCAGAAGGCTATAATTTGAAGACTTTCATGTAGATCGATGAATGTTACAAATCAACGACCTTCACGACAACGGATGAAAGCTCTGATCAATGGTCTTCACAACTAATAATGAGAGTTATAATCTAATGACTCTCACATATCACAGAGTTAAAGCGAAGATTACTAAACAACGATCATCGCAACACTCTAGCAAAAGAGATTACAAGCCAACAATCTCTCCAATTCAAGACGCCGGGCACATCCCTGTATCCTAGAGGTGAAGTACAAGTGGCCTCATTCCAGAGTCAAAACCATGCAAACGCAGCTCCTAAATGCTGCAAATGTAGCTCCAAACGCAGTTTCCATTCGCCGCCGAATGCAACTTCCATTCGCTGCTGAACGCAGCTTCTAACAGCTGCCAACACAAGATACATCTGTTGCCCAACACAGCCCGTAAACACTGCGTTCAAATGCAGATTTCATTCCAGAACACAAGACTTGCATTTGACCTGTTCGAACCTAATCAAAATTGCTTTCACCCACGATTTGGGGAATGGTTTACGTAGGTTGTTATACCTGATTAATGGGGGCGATTAAACCCTCATTTAGGCACAGATTATGGGGGGCAGTTACACCCCTAATCTCCCTATAAATATCAACAAACTCAACAGAGTCAGGAGAGGCTGGAGGATCGAGAGAGAGGATAAGATCTTGGAGATCGGATACTAGATACTTGGCTTCTCAACCGAATTATTTTCGGTTAAAAAACAACTCTCTTTCACCAGAATTAGTCACTTGCTCTGAGTTATAAAGCTCGTCAAGAGTTCTTGATTAGTTCAACCACACAAGTCAGCCGTTCTAGTGAATTGAGATATTCGGATCATTAACAGAGAGCAAATTCGACGCGAGCATTCGAAGGATGCACTCCACAACTGCCAAGAAGAACCCAGTTTTAAACAAAGGGGAGAATCAAATTCATTCTCTTCTCTTTTGTAATCAGAAAAATCTAATTGTAATTGAGATCAAAGGAATACAAATTTATTTTCCTTTATTTTTTTACTACAAATTTGCCACCAAACAAAAGATGGGGCTCTGCTGGGGAGTAGCTTCTCTGACGACTAGGTGGTGGCGCAATCCGATGTCCATCTCGCTGGAATGACTGTGGAAACTCTCGTGGTAGAGTTTGATAAAGCCAAGTATGAGGAAGCTCTTTCCTATGGATCGCTTAGCCCCAAGGCTAGGCGCAACGTCCGAAAGATCTCTAAAGAGATCAAACCTGTTGCTGAGATGCCGAAGAAAACCCTATCCTTTGGCCGGAATTCATCAAACAACCTCTCCTCCAAAGGAGCGGGTTTAGCCTCTACTGAATTCGTCCAATGAGTCGAACAATCTACGTCTGCATCAACACAACGTGTTACGGGTCATAAGCGACCTACAGAAGAAGCGAACTCTATAAACGCCAATGACGTTGCCACAAAGGCTCTGAAACAAGCCAAGAAGAACGCCGCTCGAAGACGAAGAAGATCCATCCGACGTGCGCATCTTCGAGAAAACTGATCCTTGGTTCAACGCAAGGATTGTGTTTTTGAGACTCTGCCCAAACATTGCGTTCCTACTCCAGAATGCGTACTTCATGGTAATGAGCCCAACTATGAGCCTCGAGTGATACAGCTTAAACACGATCCTCAACACGGTGCTGCTAAAGATAAACACGCACTTCATGAGGGCGTCCAAATAAAACATAACCCTAAGGGGTCTGTTTCATCAATTAAACGTAGGCCAAAGCCTGATGTTTACAAATCACAACGCGACTCTTGCTTTTCGTCTCCAGAACGCGATGTGGTCCGCCATGTTCAAGGGAGTCAACATGGGCTTAAGATCCATGTCCAACAAGAGCTAGTCTCGCCTATTCAAAGACAGGAGGTTCTATTTCCGATCTCATGCTCGAGGAGGAATTACCCTCAAGTCTCTGATTTGCGAGAATTACTCTCTAGAGGGAAACCAACGCAACATGCAGCTCATTCATGCTACTATGAGTGGCTTATTTCAGCAGTCCTTTTCGAATGCCATTGCTGTACACCTGAACCCTGCCAATCTGTGTTCAACAGATTGGCGGACGTTGCTACACCTGTCAAGCGGCGACGTTATCATAAGAAGAAAATAGCAGAAGCTGAGTATCCTCAGGTCAATATTAACATGATCAGCAGAAGGAAAGCCTCGGCTCCTAATTCTGATGAATCAGAAAGAAGCCATTCCCCGACCGTTCAGAAAATTTGTGACGAGTTTAAAGGAGTATACCGACACACTCGGATGCGGACAGGAGCTATCCGCTCGGTTGACTATCAAAAGTTAGCCAAAGGGATCATTTTCGATGATGAACATTCAGCAATCGTCGAATCTCAATCTTCAAGCTCCGTTGTGGCGCGAGAGGCTTCCGTTTACATGACTGGAGGCCCCGAGGATTTAGCCAAAAGAGTTGAGGAATACCACATCATTCTCCAAGCACAACAGGAGACACTTCTCCAAATGAAGGATATGCTGGCCCAGCTCCTTGCTGAAAAAGGTTAAAGACCAGAATCCTCACGGAGGACAATCTTTAAAGGAAAGCAGAAAGTGCCCGAGAACTCAAAACATGAGACTCACAATTTGGAGTCTTCTTCTGAAAACGAGAGGGAGATGGAAAGGGAACCGAATGCTCAGTCAACTAAAGTGGATGAGCTAGAAGCCTGCCTCAACGCAATAGCCAACAGAAGTAAGCTTCATGAGGAAGGGGTGATATGGCCTTATCCTGCTGAATGGAATACAGCTCCCTATCCGCCGAAGTTTAAGGCTCCAACTTTACAATCTTTTGATGGTACAGGGTCGCCGAACCAACACATCTACTACATCAAGTCACAAACTGGTGATGTGGTAGCAAACAACGCCATCCTGACCCGTTTGTTCATCGGTACTCTTAAAAGAGTTACCTTCGAGTGGTTTATGAAACTGCCTGCTGGATCCATTCAGAAATGGGTAGATTTGGAAAGTTTTTTCTTAGCTAGGTTCTTCGAGGATGATACAAAAGTTTCGGTCCCGACTCTTCTCACTACCAAGCAAAGGAAAGGAGAGTCCATCAAGACTTATGTGGAAAGATTTCGCAGCATGGCATTGCGATGCCCGTCAGGTATGACCCAATCAACCTTAGTTGAAACTTACAGGTACAACTTGCAGACCTAACTCCTCACTCAAATGGGGGTAGCAGAATGTCGCTCCTGGAGATAACTAGTTTCACAAGGAAAACAAGCCGAAGAAATCATTGCTCGGGTCAAGGCTGAAGAAGTTACTCAACCCAAACCACAACAGCATCGCAACCAGAACAATACTCCGTGCTCCAAGGGAAAGGAGACATTGGCTGTCGACACTGACTCACGCACGCCTCCCACGAAGCAAGGTAAAGCGCCAAACCAACAAAGAGCACCTAAGCAATACTCGTTCAAAGAAGAGCATGTGGACACTTTGTTCCAACTACTTCGGAAGAACAACAAATTGTAGCTCCCCGAGATCAGAAAACCAGATGAAGCGGGAAAGGTGGATGACCCCAATTACTGTCGTTATCATAGGTTCTTGGGACATCCTACCAGAAAATGTTATATTTTCAAGGACATCTTACAAAATCTGGTGAATGCTAACGTGCTTACCCTGAAGCCGGAGCAGAAGACTGTATCCAATAATTTGATAGCGGTCAAATTCGGTGACTTCCCCCCTATGGTGGCTTCAAATGGCGTTATTCCCATCCACAAAGGAGAAATGCACCTGAAAAACACTGACTTATACAGTCAAAAGGTCAGGGGGTTAATACCCCTTACTACCCAAAAAGGAGAGATGTGGGTCCATCCTGACCTAGTTGAAGATCAACAATGGACGAAAACCACGTCCAAAAAGAAAGGAGGTAAGGCTAAGTCATCCAACATGATTAGCCCCTCTATGAATGAGAATGATGATCATCTCAAACCTATCACCAACTCATAAGAAGAAAAAAATCATCCTGATAGCACACCCAGGAGACAATCCTGGTACTCGGTCAGGAAAAGTTTATTTGAAAGATTATAACCAGCCTGCCCAAGAAGCAGAGGAACTACACCAAGATGCTGGGGGTTCTGTTCTACAGAAGTCAATTAAAAAAGGTAAACAAAAAGAAATTCGGTATAATAGGAACCTTCTGCAGGAAGCAGGAGAATCAAGTACTCCTTTCCGATTCAATGTCATGGCGCAATTGGCCAACATACCGGCTTAGATTACTCTGTATGAGCTCCTAAGGTTGTCCAAAACCACCAAGGAAGCTCTAATTGAGGTATTAAAAAATACGGAGAGTTTTATTACACAAGTTGCTCCGATTCCTGAAGTTCCTGAAGATCAGTCTTGCCTGCAATGCTTACAAGCAGCAAGAAGTCTACCGTGCATATCATTCACTTAGGAGGACATACAAGTAAAGCACAAACATGATAGACCCTTGTACTATACAGGGTACATCGGATCATCGAAAATTAGCCGTTTTCAAGTTGACCCGAGCTCAGCACTTAGCATCATGCCCTACAGAGTTATGCAAGTCTTAGGGATTTCTATGCATCGACTGAACGCCACTTAGACTACCATCTTCGGATTCAACACCAACAGCACTCGGCCCCTAGGAAAGACCAAACTCAGATGCTAGATCGGAGATCTCAAGTCCGAAGTGACTTGTTACATCATAGATGCGGACACGTCCTACAATCTATTGTTAGGACAACCATGGATTCATGCAAACCGCGTTGTCCCGTCTACCCTGCATCAGGTCATGAAGTATGTCAATGATGAAGGGGAAGTCCGGACCTTAATTATAGAAAAGTATCCTTTTAGAGGAGTCAAAAACTTCCACACGGATTCGGTCTTCTACTCAGAATCACAGGAGAAAGAAGATGTTGACAGCGGTAATGAAGCCGACGTCGAGCCAGACCCTGAAGGAGATTGTCCATAGGAGTTAAACTTCAATGTAATGGGTCAAGTTGAGAACAATAATAATGTACTGAGCGAGGGAGAATAGTGTATTAATGAAGATTTTATTTTGACGTACTTGTCTGATGAATCCCCTAAAACTAAACAAATACAGAATGATATTGAGGCTAGTACCGGCTCATGGCACACATTATGCGCTGATGCATCATTAACGTTGCCAATCAAGTCATCCTTCGCTTTAGATGAGGAAGTGGAAGATGCGCAAAAGGCTTTCTTCAAAGTCCCGTCTAAGAGGAAAGGGCAGAAGCTAATCCATTTCGGTAAAGTTAAACCCGAACTACTCAAACGAGGAAGTTCAGAAGAAGATGATGGAGTTCCTCAATTCCATTACCACGAACCTAATTCCGTTCACCTAATGAAACGAATGGGGTATAACTTTAACAAAAAAATAGGGTTTAAACTTTAGGAAAGGAAGGCGAACACCGATTCGAATGTCTCTCACCTCTGAAGGAAAACCTCCAGATTATTATCAAAAAACTAGAAGAGGGGTGGGCTACGTCACAACTCCCTATGTTTCAGAAAATGAAATCAGTAATTATTTACGTCAAGACCATTCATCTGGAACATCCTCATGGGAATCTGACATCAGTGTCAGACCTTTCTTTAAAAGTTTGATTGTGAACATGGTTTCAACTAGTCATCCTGATGCAGACGCAGGGGGTTATGAAGAATTGATCGAATCAGCCAACGACCCGTAGATCAAACGTCTTAACATATTGTGGGATATGTGTTTTGAACAACGCGAACGTCCTACTGAAGATAACGTGATCCAAGTCAACATAGGAGATGAATCTAACCCTAAACCAATCTTCATAAGTGAAAGCCTATCACCATCTGAGAAAGAAGACCCTATATCTCTCATCCGAGAATACATAGATGTCTTCACTTGGAATTACGAAGATATGCCTAGCCTAGATCCAAAAGTATCCATGCATCATCTCAACATTGATCCGGATGCAAAACCCGTTAAACAACAATAACGCCGATTTTGTCCAGAGATCATGGAAGCAATTGAGTCTAAAGTTAAGAAGCTTGTAGACTTGGGTTTTGTTAGAGAAGAACAACACCCGGACTGGGTAGCCAACATTGTCCCAGTTCTCAAGAAAAATGGTAAGGTCTGTATATGCATCGACTTTCGTGACCTTAACACAGCTTGTCCAAAAGACGAGTTTCCTCTTCCCATCACTGATGTCATGATCGACAATACTTGCGGATATGAAAGAATGTCTTTCATGGATGGATTCTCCGGATACAATCAAATCAAGATGTATCCTGAAGATGAAAAGTATACTGCAGTTAGAACCCCACTGGGGGTGTATTGCTACACAGTGATGCCCTTCGGCCTGAAAAACACAGGCGCAACTTATTAACGTGCAATGAATGCCATCTTCCACGAACATCTGCGTAAGAAGACGAATGCTACGTTGACGATATAGCAGTAAAAAGCCAACATAAAGGTGATCATCTTACAGACTTAAAGATAATGTTCGATATCATGCGAGCGCATCCGCTGAAGATGAACCCGACAAAATTGTTCCTTGGGTATCAAGTGGAAAATTCTTGGGATTTATCATCACATCTAAGGGAGTTTCTCTTGATTCAGAGAAAGTGCGTGCCAGTCAAGATATGCTACCTCCGAAGAACCTCAAAGAACTCAGAGGTTTGCAAGGCAGACTGACCTACATTCAGAGATTCATATCTAATCTCTCGGGGCGCTGCCAACCTTTCTCTAAGCTTATGAAGAAAGGTGTGTCCTGTGTTTGGGATAAAGAATACCAAAAAGCATTCAAGGAGATTAAGAAATATCTCACTCAACCGCCAATTCTCGTGGCCCCAATATCGGGAAAACTATTCCTGTTGTATGTGAGAGCTATGGAACATTCTCTTGGAGCTTTGTTAGCCTAGAACAACGATCGGGGTCAAGAGCAAGCCATCTTACTACTTAAACAGGATCATGATGGGAACCGAGCACCGGTATAACCCGGTTGAAAAAGAATGTCTCGCTTTAGTATTCGCAGCCCAGAAGATGCGACATTACTTAGTAGGACAAGCAATTCATGTCATTTCTAAGGTAAATCCCTTGAGAGTTCTAATGACGAAACCATCATCTCTAAATTGCGGGCTTGCAAAGTGGACCATCCTCTTATCATAATATGACATGCAATTTATGCCCTAAAAAGCGATCAAGGGTCAAGTGTTAGCAGGCTTCTTAGCCGATCACCCGGTGCCAGGAACGTCTAGGTAATACGAAGAATTACCCGACGAAATCGCTAAAAACCTACGTCACTCGAGAAACTATGCAAATATGGAAATTATTCTTCGACGGTGTATCCAGAGCAAATCCTCATGGAGCAATTACAGTAGGAGTAGGAGTAGTATTCATCTCTCCAAACGGCCACGTGATCCCAAGAGGATTTTCCCTGATTGAGCCCTGTACCAATAACGTAGCCGAGTATAATGCTCTGCTATTAGGAATGCAATTTGCTAAAGAGCTTAATATTTGGCATCTCGAGCCTTATAGTGACTCTCAGTTCATCATAAATCAAGTCCGAGGGGAAATGAAGTTCGTCATGAGGATCTGATCCCGTACTACTTCGCAGTGCTAAAGCAAGCTAAGAAGTTCGTAGGTTTCTTTATTGAATACATTCCACGAGCTCAGAATGTTTATGCAGACGATTTAGCCTCTTTGGAAACTTCGTTAGCATTGCCACCAGGGGCTGAAACAATGATTCCAGTCACAGGACGAGAGTTATACTGTTCCAAGCTTCCTGTAGAAGAAAGTTCAGACAAGACAATAACAGGAGAAGTCTGCACAACCTCCATGGAGCTTGAATCTAGGGATTGGCGATTCCCATATATCGATTATGTTTTATACGGGATTTTACTTGATGATTCTATGGAAGCGGCCGCTATCAAACGGAAGGCACTTTGATTCTATTATGATGCAGTCTCTCAAACTCTGTATCGTAAATCACACGATAGAGTTTTGCTTAGGTGTCTTTCTCAAAAAGAATCAAAAGAGGCCCTCAAGGAGGCTCACGACGGAATGTGCAGAGCTCATCAACTCAGGGCTAAGTTGGGAGATCGCCTCCGACGAATCGGCTATTATTGGCCAAAAATGTTTTCAGACGCTGTTGACTATGCTAAACGTTGTCACGCGTGTCAAATTTATGGTGACTTTATCCATTAAGCACCAGGGAACTTACATCCCACATCAGCGTCTTGGCCATTTGAAATGTGGGGTATGGATGTCGTGGGACTAATCTCGCCTCCGACTTCTAAAGGGTACTGGTTCATTCTGGCCGTAACCGATTATTTCTCCAAATAGGCAGAGGCAATCCCGCTGAAAGAAGTCGAAACTTCGAATGTAATAAAGTTCATCAAACATCACGTCATCTACCACTTTGGGGTCCCGAGACGAATAATTCACTACAACGGAATACAATTTGTTAGCTTTGGGTTTTAGAGATTTTGCGATAAGTTTCGCATCCAAAATGTTGCGTCTACAGCATATTATCCGCCAGCAAATGGCCTTGCAGAAGCTTTTAACAAGACTATTGTGAAGCTTCTCAAAAAATTTGTGTCAAAGAGCCGACGTGATTGGGAAGAAAGACTCGGCGAGTGTTTGTGGGCCTATCGTACAACAGTGAGGACTCCTACAAGAGCCACGCCATCTCTTTAGTATACGGCTGTGAAGTTGTACTACCATTAAAGATTCAAACCCCGTCTCTGAGAGTCGCGATTACAACTGGACTGACAGAGAAAGAGAAACATCAACGACATCTTCAAGAACTTGAAGCCTTAGATGACAAATGACTTCAAGCGCAACAGTAGATTGAGTTGTACCAAGCCCGCATCTCTAAAGCCTATAACAAAAAGGTCAAAGAAAGGATTTTCAAGAAAGGCGATTTGGTTTTGGCTAATCGACGACCCATGGTAATGACCCATAAAACCAAAGGGAAATTCAATCCCAAATGGGAAGGACCTTTTGTAATAGAGACAGTCTATTCCAACGGGGCCTATCGTCTTATCGATAAAAAAGACGATAGACTCATGATGCCGATTAATAGGAAATTTCTCAACAAATATTACCCGTAGATTACAAGTATCTTAAGCCTAGCTGGGGGTTGCCTACTAAGAGTTCGTTTGAACAAATTGTTTCTCCTACTTTGTATGTCGTCAAGTTAACATTACACCTCTGACGATTGAAGTTATTGAGAAATATTATAATAAAGAAAATTTCCTATAATCTAACAGAAAATCGTCAGATTGATTTGATTCAGTTGAAAAATCTTAGCAACCTAGGATACGCACGCATGGTTGGAAGAAAAAGCGTCTAGCTTCCCTGAACACAAGTTCTATAACCGCGTTTCAAATCTCTTGGACGCAAGGCCCGACCCTACGTTTTTGGTTTCTATAAGGGGGACAGACCCGCGTTAAGTTCATTCAAACACAGAATTTCAACCATAACAAAGAAGCTTCCAGAGATTACTCTAACAATAACAAAGAAGATTCCCATCAAATTGGAATGTGGCAGGTCTTCCTAAATGCAACTTTTATAAATACAACTTAAGCCTCAAGGTTGCGTTCAAGCATGTTTAGACGCAAGGACAAAACCATGCGTCTTTGATTGCTAAAAGGAGGTAGGCCTATGTTCAAATCATTCAAACACAAAGGGGCAATTTTTAGAAATTCCAGCATCATAAAAAGATCATAGCATTTCAGAAAAACAACAACAATTTACTCCATGCAGATAATAAGTGTTTAATGTAAAGTTATTACAAAACGAAGGCAAAAGTAAGAGTTGCTGAAGTTTAAAATAAAGAGAAGCTTAAGAGGTAAGCTTCAGTCTCCGATATATCTTTTTGGTGCTTCGTCAGCACCTTTTCTTCAACCTTCTTGTGAAGCTGTACATCATAAGCCGCGGCGGTAGCAGAAGCCTCTTGTTGCAGCACTTGGATGGCCTCCTTTTCTACTTAGACCCTCGCCTCGAGGGTAGCATCCCCAAGGTTGAATTCTTCTTGGGTTAGCTCCCTTGCAATGAGTCTGGCCTTGGCTTGGAGACGCTGCTTCTGCAAACTCCAGTTGGTGGCCTTCCTCTCCAAGATATCAAAAGCTCGGGCCCTGGCGGCAACTCTCTCTTTCATCCTGGTATTACTGATGGCCCATTGTATCTTAGGCCTCAGGTCTGTCTGCTTCAGCTCCTCTGAGAAACGAGCGGCACTGAGAAGCGGTGGATCTTCTCTGCACAACGCTGAGCATGATAGAGGTTGACTTCAGCCAGATTATTCAAGCTCTCCTCGATGGAAGCACTACAAGAAATTACGTATTTAACGAAGGGATTTCCCTTCGTTAAAGAGCTGAAAACCTTCGTTATTGTATGCTAACGATGGGGAAAAATCCCTTCGTCACTCGTCGTTGAAGCCCTCTTCGCTAAAGGGTCACGAAGGGATATACTACCCGTCGTTATAGAGTCTATAAAGACGGAACATATTACCGACGTTAATATTTACGACGGTAATTATCACCGTCGTTATCATCAGTAACGGGATATTTTCCCGTCGTTACCATCAGTGACGGGATATTTTCCTGTCGTTACTATTAGTTACGAGGATATTTTCCCGTCGTTACTATTAGTTACGGGGATATTTTCCCGTCGTTACCATTAGTTACGGGATATTTTCTCATCGTTAAAGAGTAATTAATGATGGTTAGATACCGTCGTAAAAGTCCACATAATGGGCAATTAGTAACCCATCAACGATGGTGTTTTCCCTTCGTTGATGAACAAAATACTATTTTTAAAACCGTCATTGTAGACTACAAATTTCTAATATACATTAATAATAATAATTTTTCCATTCATTGGCAACTATCAGATTATTCTCAACCTGGCACTAATATTCACAAAAAAAATATATTAAAAATACCCAATAATGAATAAGAGGGAAAATAAAATTTTTATTCATTAATAACATCAATAAATAAAATTCCACCATCCTCAAATATTCAATACTAATAACAAGAGTTAATATCCTAATTGTTCCAAAGAAAAATACATGAAACTATCTAAAAACAAATTAAAATAAAAGTTTGGGGAAGACACATTCTTTCATCTCTAATCATCGTCAAAAGAAGACTCGAGCTACCCCCCTCCTAATCTTGCATAGATAGCCTGAAAAATTAAAAAACACATAATTAAGAAATATCAATTAAGAAAATATTATCTTATTAAGTAAAAATCATATTTTTAGTGCAAGTAGTCAATCATAAAAGTATATAAGAGATTTTACAAAAAATAATTACCTAATCCTGCACATGTTCTCGAGCTTGAGGAGTCAATGAAGGTGATTGCCTAAAAAAAAGTTCTTGCATAGCTTTCACTTGTGCCTCTAACTCAGACATCCTTTGTTGTTGTTGCTCCTGCTCATCTAAGCGTTGTTGAAGCATCTGGTTCTTTCTCTTTTCTTCTATAATCCGTACTTCAAGATCAGATCGACTAGGGAGCGGTCCTCTCAAATCTTTCAAAGTAGTCCCACCACCAAATACAGTGATGTGACAATGAGATTGCTTTCCCCAGATTTTCTCAACTATCTCAATATCAGAAAGTGAAGGGTTTGCTTGTTTGACTTGAACAATTTCATCCTATAAAAATTAAATCCATATGTTAGTACTATATAATGCATCATTATCAAACTTAAACACATATTCTACTTACATATTTTTCTTGATCCCCAGTATCTAGTGTTTCATTAGCTTTCTTTCGAGTTTCATGAAACAATTTTGCCACATCAGGTGGATTTCCTGACTTGCCACCCTTATTCAAATATTAAATAAAAATGAGTACAAAATCAAACTTAAAAACAATGTAGTTTTAAATAAATAGAAAATTAGTTTTGAATTTATACCAATTCCCACGCAATTTGTCTAAAGGGTTTGCTGCCCGTGTGGTGGAGCATCTTTCTTTTGCCTCTGTTAAGTGTATTTTATTGGCTTGCTTTCTATACATCAAGATTAAAGGATAATTTCAACAATCCAATAATGTACATGGAACAAAATTAATAAAATTATGAGATTAATACCTAAAATTTTGAAGAAAAATAATGCTCCTTGACTAGCCAATCCCAGTCATCAACACTCACTTCTGTAGGTTTATTTCTAAGTGCAACTTGCAATGCATTTTCTTTCACATATTTTCTATACATGTCACCACGCCACTTATTCCACAAATCGCGCAAGTGTCTCATTACTGACTCTCTCTTTTGCTCCATGTCCTCAGCATCAAATTTATCCTACATCAAATTTGAATCAAAATTTAATTTATAAGAATTAAAAACCAATTACAAAAAATTAATTTTCAATGTAGTTTAATGGATGCCTACATATGATCTTTATTTTGTTGTGGTATTTTGGCCTAATTCTCAACAGCTACTGGACAAATATTTCTATCACGAATAATAATTCCAAGATATCGTGAAAATTCTGGTTCAATAAATCTATTCTGATAAAAAGTAATGATCTTTTTCTCGCCATGTGACAAATTATTCAACTTTAGACACTTATTACTATCACGAGGTGGATTTTTCTTCTTTTGAGAAATATCAGCTTTATACGTCATATCATATGTTAGAATCAAGATATAGTTTAAAAAAATTGATAAAAATATTCCTCCTTGTAATTAATAAAGAATATACCTTCTTTTTGAGATTCATTTAGTATTGCATCATCACTTTGCACTCGATGATTATTTGATTCTGCAAAAATTGAGCAATTATTAATCCAATCATAAACAATAAATCAAAAGATAATAATAAATTTTAATTCTCATAAACCTGTAGAATCATCATTCTCTTCATTATTAGCATTTACTAGAGATTGGAACCACTCGATAAAGTTCTTATCCCAATCTTTATCATCATAGTGATTTGTGGGTTCTCTCACGAATTCATTGTAGTCCCTACATTAAAATATCATATATATGATTAGTGTTGACTAACTATATTAAATTTAACAGAATCTTAAACTTTAGTCATTTACTCAATATGTGGTTGTACTTCATCACAGTTCCTTAGAACATAAATATGAGCTTGCAACCACTCACGTTCATCAAGGTAGCGGGTGGTGGCAGCACCCAATGCCCGCCCACTATGTCTGAAAATAGATAGTTGTCCTTCATGACATTCTCTATTGTCATCTTCATAATTTCTTTCAAGGCGATTAAACTTTGTCTCGAAGCCTTTTAGATACCTCGAGCAAAGAGTCATACATTCATCTGCTATATATCCTTCGGCAATTGACCCTTCTGGACGAGCCCTATTTCTGATATATGACTTATAAGTATAAAGCTGATGCTCCACTAGGTACATCCATCGAAATCGAACAGGCCCTCCAAATATGGCTTCAGATGCTAAATAAACTGCTAAATGCAACATAACATCAAAAATTGATGGTGTAAAAATCCTCTCAAGCTTACATAACGTAAGTGGAATCTGTTTATCAATTTTCTTTAGTTCATCCACCCGTAATGTCTTAGCACATAAAATAGTGAAGAATATGGAAAGTTTAATAATTGGTTCACACACTTTTGCAGGAAGAAGGCCATGAATCGATACAGGAATCAAGCGCTGCAAAAGAATATGACAATCATGACTCTTTAACCCCAAAAGACTGTAGAATTGTTTTGCATGTCCTTCTGGTTCCTGTTCAAGAATATTCTGACTCGACGTGCAGGCATTAGTTGCAACAATGCTAGGTGAATTATGAAATAAATCTCCAATCATTTCTTGCATTTCATCGTAACTCTGGCTTTCTTCTGCCATTTCATCTTGTTCTTTATCAACCTCCGATATGGACTCACCCTGTCTTTCGCCGTGATGACACCAAAATCTGTAGTTTTTAATAATTCCATGAACAATCAAGTGGGTCTTTACCGACTCGCGATTACCAGACTTCACGTTGCTGCATTTAATACATGGACATCGAATTTTAAAGTCACCAATCTTTTGATTGAAACTATCCAACAACTTCTTATATGCATAGTCTAAAAACTTATCAACCCCTTCTTCATATTTTGGATCAAGTCTATCATCATCTACTAGGTTCATCCAATCTTTATTCGGTACCATTTCAAGCAATGTACTAAAATTTCCTGAAAAATAATTCAATCTAGTCAAAAACTAAACACAAAGAAATGCTTAATTTTATTTAAGGCTCATATGTTTATATATAGGGTCATTCAACATATAAAAGCATTTAAAAATGATAAACATCTAAAAGCATCTAATAAAAAGTAAATACAATTCATCGCAAGAACTACGGTTATAAAAAATTAGCCATCTGAATTGCACTTCCTAATACAGATTATTTTAGTTCCTAAAGAAATCAAAATAATTAAACAAACACTCTTATTATAATATATTAAAAAAAATTCTATATATGTTTATATTCAGGCTAATTTCCTTACTTTTTTTTTTGCACTCAAATCTATTAAAAAGACATGATTAGTAATGTAAAACACACAGAACTATTAGTTTAGTATCATTCCTTGAGTCAAACTTTAGACACCATTTTTATCCTTTAAAAAAAACAAGGTTTTCATAAAAGGCCAACAAAAAGTTAAACTTTAATTTAACTATCAATTTATGGAATTCGAAAGTCCAAATTGTAGTGAGACTATATTGTTTTAAATGATTACTTTTGGCACTTAAGCATAATTTCAAGACACAAAATGTTAGGATCATTCATTTTTTTTGGGTTAAATATAATCCCATCTCAATTAAAAAATAAACAAGATTAAACTGCTCTTTGTTGACAATAGTATGAGGTCCACTCTTTCCCTTCTTAAAAATTCATTTCTACCCCCTAACCTTTAACTTATCTCCCTTTTCAACGGCCAGCAACCCACTACAAATATAGAATTAAGCAAAAGTACAAAGTAGTTGAAACTATAGGGACTTGTGTGCAAATAAACCAAACCAGGTTGTAGGTTACCGTACGTCGAGCCCGGAGCGAAGGCGGGGACTGGGGTGGTGCTGGGATGACGCCGGCGGTGCTAGGATGATGCCGGCGGTGGGGCGACGCTACGACAACAGGAGCAAGCTGCTGGGGTGGGCGACGTTGGGGATAAAGCAGCGATGAAGCAGCGGTGGCGGGTGGTCGACGCTGGGATGAAGCAGCGGTGGCGGGCGACGTTAGGGCGGCAGCCGACGTTGGGTTGGTGACGTTGCGGTCGGGAAGATGAAGTTACGAAGAAGATGAGCGTTTAATCGATGACGATGAACAATATGGGTTTCTATAAAATCTAGGGTTTAATTATTATGGCGGCTGCGGTTAGAGGGATTATTACGGTTGTAGTTAAGAGGGATTATTAGGGGATGTTACGGGGGATTTATTTCGGGTTTGGGTTTGGGGCTTTGAGTATTTTGATTAATAGTAATAGGTTAATCTATAAGTCCTATTATGATTAGGAATATCATCAATGAAGGTAATGAATCCCTTCATCTTTAAGGAGACCTAATAACGACGGTATTAGGATCAAATTAATGAAGGGATTGGAAAACCGTTATCCCATCTCACATCATTTTACTAATAATTATAATCACTCGACGAAGGTTTTAAAACCCGTCGTTATTACATGTATATTAATGACGGTTAACTGGTCCCTTCACTAATTTTGGTCGTTAAATACCAGATTTCTTGTAGTGAAGCTTGAAATTCCAGGAAAGAGCCCCAGCCATGCATCACAATGGAGAAGGCCTGCTTCACCTGATTCTCCAGGCGCCTAAGGAGGAAGAGAGTGCAGTCGGGTGCCAGATAGGATACCTCATCAGTCACCCGCTCGAAACCCTCATTTGAGAGGATCATAGAGATGGGCGGAATGAGAGGGGTGCAGTCCAAACCATGGGAAATAAGGGGCTCAGAAGCAGAGGCCCCACCTTGCAACAAAACGAATAAGAGTAAAGTCAATAAAATATTGCAGTATTACAGACATGCATCAAGGCCAACTTAAACGCAAGGGATCTAGACCCGCGTTGAATCATTTTGAACGCAATAAATTAAAATTGCATTATAAGCTTTCAGAACAGTAAAGTTTAATTCTGCGTCAAAAGCAACAAGATCAAACTAGTATGTCGAAACGAGGGGATCAACCCTTCGTTTCGTCAATAAACGCAGAAGTTTCTGCACTCAAGATCAAGGGATCAACCCTTCGTTTCGTCAATGAACACAGAAGCTTCTTCCTGCGTTCAAGATCAAAAGATCAACCCTTCGTTTCGTCAATGAACACAGGAATTTTGTTCCACGTTCGAAATTGAGGAGACGAATAATTCTCGTCAAAGGGTGCATAAACTTATTTCTACGTTCAAGATTAAAGAGACGAATCATATTCATCATCATCAACTAGAATCCATCTAAGGGATTTTAAGAAAACTTATTGAAAAGAATGCTAGACAGAGCAGATCAACTTTACTCACCTTGAGGACCGGACGTCGGTGGGGGTGGCGTCGCCGGCGACCTGGAGGTCAACCTAGAAGTGTCCCCTAACGGTGACATCTTGTGCTCATCCCCTCCGTCCTTCCGTAAGCACACTTTCTTGAAGGCCATAGCTAGGGACGAGGTGAAACAGTTGAAGAGTCTTTGAAATTAATGAGAAGAAACTCGTTTCTGAGTTTAAGAAAGAAGTTTAAGCGTTTGAGGCTTTTGACAAGACTAATCAGGACTATTGATAAACAATCAATGACGAGGATATGGAGTTCCGAGACTCCCGCCAAGTAAGGTCTCTTCGTCATCATTATAGTCATTTGGACTTCTGATAAGACACGGGACAAAACCTTACGTTAAAAAAAAGATACACAGGCGAAGCCATACGCAATGATCTAGAGATACGTTCAAATACATAACGTTCTTCCAGACATACGCAGCTCAGTTCAAAGACCCAAACCCAGGGGGTACCTCTGTCCTTGCGTTCTAAAAATATGGTGCTGAATCTCTACAAACTAAGTGGTGAGTCATTCTAAAACCAAATCATTCGACAAAACTGTCAAAGTAGCATCATACTTATGACGACTTTCATTGTTACGGAGTTTGAATCCTGCCTTTATCACTCCGTCACATAATGATAATTCTTTTGTCGAAATTAACTTATCGACTCTCGTCAACAGAGCGATAGGTCCTAAAAGTTGCTCCGATCGCAACACTTCTAACTTATCGACTCTCGTCAATAGAGCGATAGGTCCTCAAAGTTGCTCCGATCGCAACACTCCTAACTTATCGACTCTCATCAATAGAGTGATAGGTCCTCAAAGTTGCTTCGATCGCAACACTCCTAACTTATCGACTCTCGTCAATAGAGTGATAGGTCTTCAAAGTTGTTCCGATCGTAACACTTCTAACTTATCGACTCTTGTTAACAGAGCGATAGGTCCTCAAAGTTGCTCCGATCGCAACACTCCTAACTTATCAACTCTCGTCAACAGAGCGATAGGTCCTCAAAGTTATTCCAATCGCAACACTTCTAACTTATCAACTCTCATCAAGAGAGCGATAGGTCCTCAAAGTTGCTCCGATCGCAACACTTCTAACTTATCGACTCTCGTCAACAGAGCGATAGGTTCTCAAAGTTGCTCCGATCGCAATACTCCTAACGTATCGACTCTCATCAACAAAGTGATAGGTCCTCAAAGTTTCTCCGATCGTAACACTTCTAACTGATCGACTCTCGTCAATAGAGTAATAGGTCCTTAAAGTTGCTCCGATCGCAATACTTCTAACTTGTCGACTCTCGTCAATAGAGTGACAAGATCACAAACTCACCGTGTTAATATGACATTTATGAGTTTCTTCCAGTACTTAAAACAAAGGCATAATACAGGAAAAATAAACAATCTCTCCTGTGATATCAAAGTGGTATCTTATTGTTTCATGCCAGAATATGGTATGCAAAAGAAACAATGAAAAACCAAAACAACACTGCTTTTATTCAAGGGAAAACAAAGCAACAAGAAGATAAGTGATGTCTCTACCAAAGTAGCAATACAAGAACTGGCTCATCAATTCATCAAACTCAATGAAGCAAGCTGGGACTTAATGTCAGAAAGTTTCTCTTCATGGTCAGCTCGCACCAGCGTCTCAGCCCGTTTCCGAAGCTCGTCCTTGCTGGACAAGGTAGCAGCAATCTCCTTTTTAGCCTCTTCAAGAGCGTTAGCTTCTGTACGATAATCTACTAGAGAGGTTGTGCTTTTGATGTTGAGCTCAGTGACTATAGCTTCTTCTCGTTTGAACTGAGCCTTTAACCTAGCCAACTCTACTTCAGTGACAATGATTCTCGCGTAAATTCTCTAAAGAAGTATTGGAGAGTGCTAGCTCCATCTGTTTTTGAGCATGCAGCTTCTGCAGATGTTCCACCTAAACTTCTTTCCCAGCTATATGACGCTGAGCTGCTTCATACTTATTAGCTTCTTCGGCTCGGATGTCTTCAAGCATCGACGCGATCTGTGCTTGGATGTCAGCTCGACCTAAGGCCTCTAAGAACCTCAGTTGGGCCTCTAGATGTAGAATGGCTTTTGAACAACGCTCAACTACCGGGACATCCCCTACTAACTTGAGGTTGTTTAAACTATTTGTGAGCATAGGCTTGAAGGTTTAAAAAGTATCTCGACTGGCCAATACAACTTCAATCACTTTCTTGATTAGACTTTCTAAATAATCAAAAGAAATCTTGAGGAAATCTGGCACATCCGTGAGACTCGAAGCAGCGATAGGAGATGATACAGGAACTTCTGAAGATACAGAGCCATGTAAAAGACTAGCAGGCGATTTTGGCGTAGCGGCCTGAGAGGGAATGTCGACATCCAGTTGAGATGGACTCGATTGAAGAGCCATAAGTTCCCCCATTTTGGATGATCTTGGCACGTCTACAACTTCAGTTGGGGCTAAAGAAATTGTTAATAAAGTCGCAGGTGGGAGAGTTGTCGTTGAGAGCTCCAAGCAAGGTGGCTCGGATACCCGAGTTTGTGGTGGTACAAGCTGTTGCGTCGAAGGAGGAACGATAGCGCTCGCTTTATGTATCATAGGATCCGTATGAGAAAACTGTTCAAACGCAGAACAAAGATTAGTCGTGAGTCGGAACAAACAATGCTTACCAGTGAGAGGCAGGGGAATATAGGCTGACGCCTGTAGGTGTCTAAAAATGCCTATAGGTGTATGCGCATAGCTCGAGACAAAGAGAAGGCGATGAACGCCATTATCCAAGTCGAAGGGGATTATTCGAGTCGAAGAGGATCATCTGACACCGACAAGCGTATGAAGTGAAACAAGTGGGCCGTGCGCTCACCGGCCACCTCCAAGTGGGCAATGTGCTCACCGGCCATCGCCAAGTGGCCCGCATGATCACCGGCCAGCTCTGAGTTACGAAATGTATGAAATGAATCAATGAAGCGTACGAGTCAACGTGACACGCGAAATGGCAAAACGACTCAACCAGGAGTTGTGTCTCGCCCACACAATGAGTGGATCGGCCATTGTAAGCCCACACCATGAGTGGCTCGGCTATTGAAAGTTGTAAGTATCTTCATTATTTTTCTAACACATCTTGAATCATCTCATTCCGAGATCAGACGAGAGAGTTAGAGCCAAAATACCCGAGGACGTACGAAGGCAAAA
>BQKN01064981.1:219861-255228 GCA_022839385.1 Asparagus kiusianus | reverse complement strand
AAAAAAAAAGGTTGGAGCTTTGGAACTCAGGAGACTCGGACTCTTTTCAGATCTGGTTCTTGGCGATCATCCACACCAAATAAGGTAGGAGTTCGAGAGGGATCGGATCTGAGATCTACACGGTTATCCTCCGGATCAAAACTTGGTTTTTGATCCCGAGAAGAGTATCGATTTCGCTTGGTCGATTTCGATTACTTAGGGCTATTATTTCCTTGGTGAAATATTACCCCCGGCTGTTATTTTCTTGGTAAAATTGCACCCATCATACCGTGTAGATCCGACCGGATCTAGATCGCGCGGTGGTCCACGGATTAACCCCGGCGCAGGCGAAGAACCCACAAAAGCAAGAGACCGCAAAACAGGATCTTGCGATTTGTTCCACAACAAAGGAAAGTTGTAATCTTTTTATATTTTCTTTGATTTTGTTGTAACCCTTTTAGTGCTACGATATTGAATACGTAGACTTCATCTTTCTCCTGTGAAAAGACTAAACAGCGACGTGTATGAGACGTTGACTTAGGATTTTTGGCAAATCCTCAGCCCTCAACGAATTTGACGTGCTCTTACCGATTACCGTTTGAATCGGACTTACATGCGGATTGTTTTAGTCCGTTCCGCATGTGACGTTGTGCTAAAAGAATGAACTCCCTTAGACTTTGTGCTATGATGTTGAATACATAGGCTTTACCGTTTGTTACGGGAATAGGCTACCCGGCAGCGCGTGTTAGGCGTTGACTTTAGGATTTTTGGCTAATCCTCAGCCTTCAACGGATTTGATTAGCCTTTACCGACTACCGTTTGAGTCGGGCTAGCATGCGGATTATCTAAATCCGTTCCGCATGTGACGTTGTGCTAACGGAATGAACTTCCTTAGACTCTTTACTACGACTTTGAATACGTAGACTTCGCCATTATTACGGGAATAGGCCACCCGGCAACGTGTATTAGACGTTGACTTATCCTTACTTAGGTTTTAGGATAGGGTACCCCAGAATCGAACTCTGGTGTCTTTTTCTACGGAGAAAGACTAAACCGGCGGCGCGTGTTAGGCGTCGGCATATCCTTTCTTAGTATTCAGGATGAAATTCCCCGTGCGTGTAAGGCATGGATTTTTGTGTTATTAATAACAACCTACCACAATGTTTAATATGTGGGCGAGTATTCTTTTTAACGGTTAAGAACTAACCGGCAGCGCGGGTTAGGCGCAGACTTATCCCTGCTTAGGTTTCAGGATATAATACCCCAGAATCGAACTCTGGTGTCTTTTTCTATGGAGAAAGACTAAACCGGCAGCGTGTGTTAGGCGCAGACTTATCCCTGCTTAGGATTCGGGATAAACTTCCTAGGATGAATCCTAGATTGATAAATTCTTGAAAAAGGGTTGGTGTGGGAAAGGAAGAATTTTATATTTTATTTCTCGGTCTTCTTTTAGGGTGAAGGCGAACCCGATACGGGAGAGGAAGAATTTTATATTTCATCTCCTAAAGCTGAAGAGGAAGAATTTTATATTCTATCTTCAGATGCAAAGGAGACTCGGGGTGGGATCTCCACCCCTAGAATTTAGAAAGGTGAAACTAGAAGTGGGATCTTCACTCCGAGAATCGGACAGATTCGGATAATCCTAACTGTTGGAAGGTTTGATTACCGAATTAAAGGTGAATTCCTCGTTTATCAAGAATGAATTGTGGTTTTGGCCCTAACTGTAGGAATGTTTGACCAAGCGGGAGTTTAAGGTGACCCTAACTATAGGAAGGTTTGATCACTTGATTTGAAAGTGGACCTCTTGTTCATTAGAGGAATCGAGAGGGGATTTTGGTTTTGACCCTAACTGTCAGAAGGTTTGACCGAATGGGAGGTTTGAGACGATCCTAACTGTAGGAAGGTTTGATCGCTCAATTTGCGGGCCTTTCATTCATTGAAGGAATCGAGAGGGGATTTTGGTTGTGGCCCTAACTGTAGGAAGGTTTGACCAAGTAGATAGTGAGAGTGAGAATACAAATCATAGTAGGAGTGTTGACTTGTACAAATCACTCAGAAGGAATTCTTGGTGTTAAGTTATTAGGACTTAACACGAAGGGGTTTGACAATTCGTTAATGATTGATATCAAAATTCCAAGTATTATATCCGGACTCTAACAATGGGAGTGTTGAGTGCACAGACACATCAAAAGTTTGAGTGGATTTAACCGAAAGGAATTTTAGTGGACCCACTGTCAATTAATTTGATCAGTGAGGGTTTTTATGGTGGAAGACTGTGAGTTGTCAAACACCAATGGAAATCTTGTGAGGGAAGATTGATCCAACGAAGTGATCGAACCTCGTCTCAGCAAAAGAGTATTCGGAAATCACAGTGGGGGTTTAGTGTTTATCACTTTGTTTGTAATGATCGGGTTATCCCTAAGAAAATTACATATAGTTTTCTTCCGGGAACTTCCCGTTATATGAATCATCCACCCCTAGCTTCTTCGCGAAACTGGGTTTATCATTAAATCTGGTTGTATGATCGGGTTATCCTTAAGAATATTACGTATAAAATTCTCCAGGAACTTCCCGTCAACGGTAGGAAATAGTTTAGACTCATATACCTATTGGAGTATCAGGGAGCAGTTTAACCTCTTATACCGGTCGGAGGACTGAGAAGCAGTTTATACTCTTATACTTGTCGGAGTCTTCATTCGACTTAATTGAGCGATATAACGCCGGCTTCAACTAAGATTTGGATGCTATTCTTGAGAGTAAAGCAATCCTTAGTGGGATGAAGGATCCTCCTGTGATACGCACAGTACTTTGGATCTGTAGTATTGTCAGCTTCCTCCTGATTGACGATAGGTGGTAGCTTGATCTTGTTGTTTTCAAGGAGGGATTCGAAGATGGCTGGAGCATCTTCGTCCTTGAAGGAATACTCTTTTTGGAGTTTCGGATCCGAGGTCTTTTGATGCCTTCGGGGTTGTTGTTGCGACGTTTGATTATCCCCAACAGTAGCTGCAGGTGCCTTTCCCTTACCACGGGAGGCGAAGTTCGAGTTCGGAGGATTAGCCATCGGTTGGCTCCTCTCGGCCTTCTTCCTTTTGAGGAATCGCTCGGCTTGCTCTCCTCGGACCTTCAAATCCTTCCATGTTTTGGACGGTGCTGTCCCCATTGCTTCCAACACGTCCAATGCGAGGTTGTTGTGGCAAGTCTGAAGAATGAACTCCTCAGTGATCGGGTCCCGACAGTTCATTACCTTGTTCCGGAACCTTTTGACGAAGGTATCAACTAATTCCCCGTCTTTCTGTTTCTCGTCAAGCAACGACCCGATGGATATCTCGGTGTCGTCGTCGAAGAAGTTGGTGAGGAATTTAGTCTCCATGTCGTCCCAGCTATTCACGCTTCCTGGCTTGAGGCGACGATACCAATCGAAGGCGGCTCCACGAAGAGTGCCAACGAAGGACCGTACCATCAGAGGCTCATTACCAGAGATAACCCCTAGGTGTGATTTGAAGTAAATCACATGCTGAGTGGGTGAACCCTTCCCATCAAACGGTGTGAAGTTAATTAAATTGAACTTCGCCGGATACGGGATCGATTGCCATTCTCTCGGGTATGGACAAGGAATGCCTGTCTTCTTGATCTCTTGAGCGGAAATCAACGTATTGATTTTGCTCTTGAGATTTTTGATTTTCAAACTTTTACCTGTATTTTCGTTGGCATTCTCATTACCACCCCCTGCATTGATAGGAGAATTATTGGCATTGTGAGCTTCATCCGCATGTGTGTCCTCATCTTCCTGATTAACCTTGTTACGACGAATTGGTTCGCCTTGCTGTTTGTCAGTGCTTGGATTTGTTGGTCATGCATTTCTCTCATATTCTGCATGACCATCTGCATTTCAAACCTGAAGCTCTCCTGTTGTTTGGCCATGGCTTCTTCGAGCATCTTGGCCACTTGTTCCGCACTTATCATAAGTGACTCGCGGGGTTGTCCCTCGCTGGATACCGTATTATCCGATGCGACCGCAGAACCGGCATCCGATTCTTCATCTTTTGAAGGTGGTCTTGTCCGAATCCTACCATAAGTCGCTCGTATGATAGCTCCAGACTGCATACGGGTTACACGCCGGGGTGCTTCCGGAATCGAGTCGGGATTATCCCGTGTCGATGTTCCTTTACTGGTCATGTTAGTGGTGACCCTCAGAAATTCTCTATCTTCAACCACTGTTCTTCTTCGTCGGAAACGCCTAGGCCTTAGTTTTGGCGCTTCGGTACTGAGCCTTTCGAAAACTAAAATTCTTTCGGGGACTGTATTGGTGCATTTTCACTCAGACAATACTGCCCGAATGAGTTTGGAACAGGGGTACTGAGTTTCTGGTTTTCGAGGACTCCTTTTTCTGGTTTTACTCGTACCCCCAACACGATAGTACAACTCGTCAGTTTGAAGGTCGGAGTAACCTATTGTGTGTTGGCACGATTTCTCAGGTATAACGCTATCATCATCACACGACAACGTTTCCTTCTGAGGGTGAACTGCCATCTTTGGGCTTTCAAGAGTCACGCGTCTCGAAACACGCCTTTGTGGGTGTGAGTTTTCGGCGGGCTCTTGGACTTCAATGCGCAAACTGGTGCGCATAGTTGCCATGATCTCCTTGTCATGTTGAGGGTGGTGGTGCCCCCCAGCATGTTGAGTCGTTCACGGCTTCTTCATCGGGCCTAAACGTTCTTGAACTGGAGCTTCGCATCGCTCATCGGGAAGTGGACCGAGGCGCTCCAAAACTGACCTCCTTCTTCGAGATGGTTCGGGAGGTTGAACTAGTTTTGAAGGCTGCAATGATTGTTCCTTAGCCTGAGTTGCTGCTTCAGACTTCGGCCTCCATACTTGGCGGGTTGGTGGCGGCTTCTTGGCCACTTCCTTCTGCAGTCTTCTGCGGGCTTCTTGGACTTGAGCCCATGCCTGCGCTGACAGTGCGCGGCGCTTGCGAATGCGCTCCTCAAGTGTCGAACGATTCCGTTTGACACGGATCCATTCCTTCGTTGGCGTCTTGGAAGAGCTGCCATTCATTGGTTGTTAAGGCTGTTTGCCTCTCCTGTTCTTCAGATCCGCGTTGTAGCGGATTCCGTCAGTAGACTCCATCGCCTTCATGAATTGTCACGCCAGGCGTTGACATCGCCTCTGGTGGGCTCTCTTTGAGAGAGTCACCATGCCCTCAGCGGCGGAAGAGTTGGCCAGAACAGATCTGACCTGGTTGGAGGTTGGTAGAACCTCACCCGATGCAACTTTGGCATCAATCGGGGTGAGATCTTCATTGGTGTTCTCTACATCTTCATACCAACGAACTTTTCTCCTAGAGGAGAACTTCTTGGACTTGCGAGGGGAGGTGGATCCGAACGAGGATAATAGGTACTCCTCGAACTTTTGCTGGTCGAATTCATACTCGACCTCCTCCTCGACCGGGATTGAGATCCGCGGCTACGACGCTTCGATCTCGGCAGCGAGATCGGTGGCTCCCACTGTGGTCGCCAGATTGTTCGCGGGAAAAATTACTTTCTTCATTGAATTCATTGTTCTCTCGAGTAACTGTTTTTCGATTATAAAAGATCCGGTCTTTTTATAAGATCCGGTTACAACGAAATCAAAGAAAAAAATAAAAAGATTACAACTTTCCTAAACAAATCGCAAGATCCTGTTTTGCGGTCTCTTGCTTTTGTGGGTTCTTCGCCTGCGCCGGGGTTAATCCGTGGACCATCGCGCGATCTAGATCCGGTCAGATCTACACAGTATGACGGGTATTATTTCGCGAAGGAAATAATAGCCGGGGGGGATTAGTTCACCAAGGAAATAATCGCCCGAAGTAATCGAAATCGACCAAGCGAAATCGATACTCTTCTCAGGATCAAAAACCAAGTTTTGATCCGGAGGGTAGCCATGTAGATCTCAGATCCGATCCCTCTCGAACTCCTGCCTTATTTGACGTGGATGATCGCCGAGCACCGGATCTGAAAATTTGCAAGTCTTCAAGCTTCAAAAAAAACTCCGAGGTTCAGATCTGAATCCAGCAGAGCTTCACCTCTAAAAATTCCAACCTCCTCAAAAATGAGCCCTCAAGCCTATTTATAGGCACTCAGAACAGTGCCTTGGCCTAGGTGGCTCGGCCACCGAGCCACCAGGAGGTGGCTCGGCCACCGAGCCAACTCCTGGTGGTTCGGTTTTGGCCGAGCCACCAGGTGGTGGCTCGGCCACCGAGCCACCTAGGAGGTGGCTCGGCCAAGGCCGAGCCACCCCTAGGTGGCTCATCCACCGATCCACCCCTAGGTGGCTTGGCTTTGGCCGATCCACCTAGGTGGCTTGGCTTTGGCCGAGCCACCTAGGAGTGGCTCGGTTTTG
Source organism: Asparagus kiusianus (assembly GCA_022839385.1). Classification (NCBI taxonomy): domain Eukaryota; kingdom Viridiplantae; phylum Streptophyta; class Magnoliopsida; order Asparagales; family Asparagaceae; genus Asparagus; species Asparagus kiusianus. Next base: position 248,871 of record BQKN01064981.1, on the reverse strand, counting down.
ACCGAGCCCTCCAGGTGTTTGCCGTTTTGCCGTCTTCCGGTTTCGCAGTTGATTTGGACTCTGATTTGTTGATCTGGATCCTTATTTGGCAGTAAATTCGCTTCGGTGTTTGAATTTGAGTCCGCTCCCGATGTGATGGACTCTACAGCTGGATGATTCGTTGATTCATCGATCCGTGAGCTTGATTGTGCACGCGATTATAAGTATTCCGTTGTTTGCGTGCGATTCGTTAACCTCGTCACCTCGTTAATCCGCTTCATCGTGTCTCACTTGGCTTCGATATTGTGGTTTAACGATCATTCTTGGATTCATCGCCCGATGGTTCGTTGGTTTGTCGAATCACCGTGTCGAGCTGTGTTAAGGGACCTATAAGCAGTTTTATACGCCTACGATCATTCTTGGATTCATCGCCCGATGGTTCGTTGGTTTGTCGAATCACCGTGTCGAGCTGTGTTAAGGGACCTATAAGTAGTTTTATACGCCTACAGCGAGACGTTGGCGGTGCCTCTGGCGAGCCCTCTTTGATAAGGTGTCCGGATCTGCGGCTTTGTCTTCATCGGATGTCGATGGATCGTTGTGAGGTGTAACTGCGGCAACGGCAATGAGGAGATCACCTTCTTGGGTATTCAGATCTGAAGACCAGCAGATCATTTGGGAGGAGGAGGCCTTCCTACCCTTGCGAAGAGAGGCGGATCTGGAGGAGGAGGAGGAGGAGACGTACTCCTTGAACTTCTGCTGGTTGAATTCGTATTCAAACTCTTCGTTCACCGGGATCTTGATCGTTGGATGCGGTACGACAACCTTGGCAGTTAGGCTGTTGGCTCCCACTATGGTCGCCAGCTTGTTTGGGTGGGAAATCGATTTCTTTATTGTATAACTTATTACAACTTCAGTCGTTACAACAAGTTCAAAAAAAGATTGGTCTTTTTATAAGACCTTTACACAATGAAATTAAAAGTACAATCTTCTTTAAACAAACGCAATGGGTGTTTATCGTCCGTTGCTTACGTGAAATCTTTGCCTATGATGGGGACGTTGATATCCGTGGACCAAGAAATGATCAGATCAAATCCAGAGCTTTGTTGATTCATGAAGGAATCAAGAAACCGAAGCAATTATCTCGACAACAGCGATATAATCACTCTTCCTGAGATCACCGCAATGGGGCATCTCAAGGGAAGGAACCGGGCTGCAGATCTGACGAACTCCTCTTCTTTATGCCGAAGAATTCACTGTTATCTCCTCCTCCTCTCTAAAATTCGTGGCTCTTCAGTCATTCGTTCGGCAGGGCTTCGCAAACGCTTGAGAATTCCAGATCTAAAAAAATAAAGGCCCTAAGGCTGTATTTATAGGCTTCGGGACCCCTATTTTCGAATAAGAATGGCCAATTCCCTCTTATCCTCAGTTGTAACCACTTAACCATATTCTTAGATGATATTAGATCAGTTAAAACAAATCCAGGTGGTTAACGATAGAAAAACAGTTTTAAATTGCCAAAATCAGCTTTTTTGGGTTGTAGACACCCGTGGGTACCTCAGATTGGGTGTCTCAGCTTGGCCGAGACACCATTGGGTGTCTTGGTTTGGCTCAGGGCTTAGTTTCGTGCATTCTGTCTGTTTTCGTCGTATCTTTGCCGTCCGAACTCAGAATTACATGGTTCAAGATACGTTGGAAATCCGATGAGGAGATCTACGAGCTTCCATGATTGAATAATATGTAGAGTAAATGGGACATGAGGGGTACTTCATCTTTTGTAAGCGACGCGTAGCTCCTGATCCATTTGTATTTTCGTTATTCTGAAGTTCCGTTGCTTCGCATAGTTCATCAACTCACTTCATGCGCTTGTCATCATCAAATGAGCTTCTGTGACTCAGATGGTGACATTCATCATCTTCTCTTTGTTTCGATCCGCGTGCGAGGACCTATAGGTAATTTTTGACGCCTACAACATTAAATAGGAAGTGATTGGTGGCATAACAGTGCCTGCAAGGTCTAATGAGTCATGAAGGCTATCAGGGCTAGAGGCATGATGCACCTCTCACGCATTAAATGTGATGCAGACACATTGCCAGTGGGAGAGGCTCAAGGTAGAAGTTATTCTTTAACTTCGCCGATAACGCCTTTCGAGTCGTCCTCACGAGGCATCTAACAAATGGTCGAGTGGGCTCGTGGTGAGTTGTCTTTGACAAAAGGGGAGTCATCTTCCTAAAAAGGGGGCAACAAGTACCACCTTTCGTGGCTACATGAGGAAATATCGACTGGACAAGTCGGCTGAGTTGTCGTCCCTACTGGTTTTTAGCTCCAACTTGATTAGGGCATAGCACGCAGTACACCTATCCGTTGCTTAGCAACGGGTTGCCTTTTGGCGAATGGGAACATTATAACAGTTGGCCCCTTTTGTTTGGAGTCGGCTTGAGCTGGGTCCAAGTGAAATCAAATTAGCTTTTGGACGGACATGGGTGTGTATTGAATGAGAAACTGAAAAGTCTCTTTAGATTAGACATAGCTGACGTCACCATACATTCCTTTTAACTACCACAGCTCTATTTTTTAGTAGATTACAGGCTATTGGTTGTAGTGATCCGGTCATGTTAGGATGACGTGATGGTTGAGAGGTCGAGATGACTGGCTCATTTTACACACGGCATTGGCGAAGTGCTCGGGTCTTTTGTCAATGAGGACTGGCAAGTTAAAGTGCCTAAGTATTTTTTGTCGAAGATGACCAAACAACTAAATTCCATGTCTTAGGTTTACACATGATGACATAAAGGGCTTTTTGGTAGAATGGCAACTCTGATGTTGGGTGCCCAGGACTTACGTAGACGCTTGGGGCTTTGGTAAATTAACAACCCTGAGGTTGGGTGTCCAGAACTTACGTAGACGCCTGAGGCTTTAGTAAATTGACAACCCTGAGATTGGGTGCCGAGGACTTACGTAGACGTCTGGGGTTTGGACAACTCGGAGGTTGTGCCTAGGACTTACTAAAGTCGACTAGGTCTTTTACAACCCTAAGGCTATGCCTAGGACTTGCAGAAGTCGACTAGGTCTTTCACCCTACGGAGGGCCACCCTGATGGTAACTCAGTAAAATGGCAACCCGGAGGTTAAGTTCCCAAGACTTACGCAAATGCCAGGGGCTTCAAAATAACCATGATGGTTATAAGGTGATTGTAGGAGTCGACCATATGGTGAGTGCCTTGGGTTTATCCTGATAAGGCACCAAGGATTTAGGATTCCTGAATAAATTGAGCACAACTAGAGTCCAAAATAGGAATCAAGTCAGTTTTAATAATAATTCCATTAATACTAAATGAAATTTACAAAATTATTGAAAATAACGGTGTAAAATTATTAAAAATAACGCCTCAAGTGCTTGATATTCCAGGGATGCTCGAGGACTCTCCCAACTGGGGCCCTTACCCGATAGGTGCCTGCTCATAGTTCTTCTAGAACTGTGTACTAGCCTTCCTAAAGTTAGGAGCTAGCTTGCCTCTCCGGGTGTCTTTGTCGAAATCAACTTTACAGAGGATGAGGTCGCCAGCATTGAATCTTCTTGATCAGATTTTGCTATTGTAGTAGCGGGCGATTTGTTGCTGATTGGTAACCTAGGTCCGGAGCACTTTCTCTTAGGTCTCGTCTAGGAGATCGAGCCCTACTCAAAACCCTTCTAAGTTCATGTCCTCGTCGAAGTGTTGGAGTTGGATGGTCGGCATGCCTAGTTCGACATGAGTAACTTCTTCGGCGCTATAAGCTAGCTTGAATGGAGTCTCCCTAGTTGAGTTCTTGTGGGTTGTGGGGTCTCCCTCGCCTTTGTACTTCTCCACATGAGCCATCTTGAAATTTCACATGGGGCATTCATAAGATCATCTGAGAGAGGGGTGAGCCCCCGATAGCGTCTGCGACCGGTCTATACACTCGGTCATATCTAGAGGCCCCTATGGTAATAAAGGGGGTAGGAGAGGCACGATGATAGAGGAGAGTCTTATAGACCACTCCCCTGGTGCGGTCCCCAAAGTGACCTAGGCTTGGACTCTCACCAGTGATCTCCTGATGATGGTGGTGATGTCAGCAAGGCTCGTTAGCGTGAGCCGATTGACGCGGTGGCATGGACTCGTGTTCAACACGATCCCTCAGCTTCTTAGCAGCAGCATAAGGAGTTTGAGGTTAGGCTACTTGCTGCACTTCGGAAGGAGTATGAGTCTCCAACCGTTGGTCTCCAAAAGGTAGGGGAAGAGCTGAGGTAGATCTCTGTGGCTGCGAAAGTCAATTGAGAAGTTCGCTAGTAAAGGTAGTGAATTGCTGTTAGAGAGACTGAGAAAGCTTCCAAGTTGTTTCCTCAAGCTGGACTCGAGTAACGTAGCTCTTGTTAGGTCTCATGTTTATGAGCATATTGTCTAATCTGGTTTTGATGATTAACAAATAATTTCTAACAGCGTTTGTCGAGTGTTTGCATTTGATTGTTAGGTATCCTGCACAAAGATCCTACGTTGGAGGTTAGATGGACTTGCACTTTCACGATGATATTCAAAGGAGGTTGGTGGAAATTAGAATGAAGCCGTTGCAATTCAAAACAAGATTAATCATCGCTTCATCCACAACCAATTTGTGCAAATTGAAGATCATTTGCCTTGGGTATAATAGTCTAGGTTTATACTTTGTGTGTTTCTACTTAGAGCTCAAAATTCATACACATACACACACAATTGTTTTGATTTATTGTTGTTTTGAGTTATAGACTTAACAACACTATTTTATGTGTTTTTAAGTCTATTAATCTATTTGTAAGTATGTCAAAACATGCTTGAAATGATTTTATCAAAATCAAGTTTTAACATTTTCGTATTTTTGAACGGTTTGCAAAATAAATGAGTTTTCACAAATGAAAAATAAAATTTGAGAAATTATTTTTCTAACATGTACTTTTTCATGTGTATAAACATTTCTTTAAGTTTTATCATTTTTGGAGTTGATTTACTATGTTAAATCGATTTTACAAAATCATGTGTTCAACAGTTTTCAGAATCTAGAATATCTATTTTTAAAACAATGAGTTTTTACAAATGCAAAGTGATATTTCATAAATTTCTTCTCTAACATATTTATCTTCATGTGTAGAAACATTGTCCTAAATTTTACTATTTTTATAGTTTAATTTCTATTATAAATTGAATTTAGAAAACCAGCTCTGCAAAATTTCAAAATAAGGCGTGCATGTTATCAGTCGACCGACACCCTTTCATCAGTTGATCGATAAGGTGCAACCAGTCGACCAATTAGAGCTCTTTCAGATGTCTGTATTTTTAATTCATCAGTCGACCGATCATGATTATAAGTCAACTGATAACGGTCATTTTGGACTGTAACGGCTAGTTTTTGGCTGATTCTTTTTATGAGGCTATATATATGCCTCCTAACTCATTTGTTTCACTAATAAAATTTACAAAATAGTTTTGATAGTTTGTTTTAAAGGTTTTTGAGGAAAGTCAAGTTTTTATGTGAAGAGAGTTTCACAAAGAGGAGAATCAAAATTTTATCCTTAAGGAATTCAACCTTAATTCTTCATCCCTCTTTGTTTAGAGAAGTTTTTCTATACTCATTATCTAGCTTATTTTGGCATTAATATCAGATTATATTAACAATTACCCTATTCACCCCCCTCTAGAGTACATTCAGCTCTTATATGGTCCTATATGGTGGAGCTGACCAAACCCATGCCCAGAACCCGACATGTTTTCTCAAAAAAGAAAGATGCCCCAAGGTTGGCACCAAACTATTGGTGTACTAGTGATCACATAGTCAGTTGTATCCGTGTTTAGATGGGGTTGTTGAGTGTCGATGAGGGGCCGCTTTTTTCCCTGACTTTATGTCTTGTTCTTGAGTTAAGTGACTGAAGCCTACACAAGTGGAAGCTCGTGAGAGGACGGGGCTTGGTTCCCCCGTGGTTCCTCCAATGATCAAGTTAGCTGGTGAACTTGAGTGGGGAAAAATAAAGAACTATGAGAGTTCTTGTGTGTATAGTATGTTTTCTTAAAGATCAGATTTATGACCTTTTTTAAAGATCCTATTTTAGATCAGATCCGATCAGACCCCCCTCAAAGATAGAATAGTACCTTCATTTATACCAAGCGTATAAGGGTAGATTAGTCACTTCGGCCGAGCACAAGATAGCGGTGGTGAAGTGTGGGCTGACGGCTGACAACACCTACTTTACAGGTGTCGGCTGGCGATTAGATGAGCGACCAGCTCAACATTAAATAGGAAGTGATTGGTGATATGTTGGTGTCTACATGGTCCGATAAGTCATGAAGGCTATCGGGGCTAGAGACATGATGCACCTGTCATGCATTAAATGCAATGCAGACACATTGCTGGTAGGAGAGGTTCGAGGCAGAAGTTATCCTTTAACTTCACTGAGAAATAACACCTTTCAAGTTATCCTCACAAGGCGTCCAACAAATGGTTGAGTGGGCTCGTGGAAAGTCATCTTCGACAAAAGGGGGTGACAAGTACCGCCTTTCGTGTCGACATGAGGGAATGTCGACTTGACAAATTAGCTGAGTTATCGTCCTTACTGGTTTCTAGCCTCCAACTTGATTGGGGTATAGCATGCAGTACACCTGTCCATTACTCGGCAATGGGTAACCTTTTGGCGAATGGAAACACCATATAGTTAGCCATTTTTGCTTGGAGTCAGCTTGAGACAGGTCCAAGTGAAATCAAATTAGCTTTTAGACTGATATGGGTGTGTATTAAATGAGAAATAGAAAAGTCTCTTCAGATTAGACGTCGCTGATGTCACCATACATTACTTTTGACTACCACAACTTTGCTTTTCTTGGAAGATTACGAGCTATTAGTTGTAGTGAGCTGGTCGTGTTAGGATGACCCGATGGTTGAGGGGTCAAGACGACTGACTTATTTTATGCCCTGCATTGGTGAAGTGTTCGGGTCTTTTGTCGATGAGGACTTGCAAGTTGAAGTGCCTAAGTCTTTTTTGTCGAAGACGACTGAACAACTGAACTCAATGACTTGGGTTTACTCATGATGACACCAAGGGCTTTTTAGCAGAATGATAACTCTGAGGTTGGGTGCCCAGGACTTACGTAGATGCCTGGGGTTTTGGTAAATTAACAACCCTGAGGTTGGGTGCCCAGAACTTACGTAGATGCTTGGGCCTTTGGTAAATTGACAACCCTGAGGTTGGGTGACGAGGTCTTACGTAGATGCTAGGGGTTTGGAAAAACCGGAGGTTGTGCGTAGGACTTACTAAAGTCGACTACGTCTTTTACAACCCTGAGGCAATGACTAGGACTTGTAGAAGTCGACTAGGTCTTTCGCCCTACGGAGGGCCGCTTGATAGCAACTCGTTAAAATGACAACCCAGAGGTTGGGTGCCCAAGACTTACTTAAACGCTTGGGCTTCAATATAACCATGATGGTTGTAAGGTGATTGCGGGAGTGGTGAGTGCCTTGGGCTTATCTTGGTAAGGCACCAAGGGTTCAGGATTCCTGTGTAAATTGGCCACTACGGGAGTGCAAAATAGGAATCAAGTTGGTTTCAATAATAATTCTATTAATACTAAATGAAATTTACAAAAGTTTTAAAAATAACACAGTAAAAATTATTAAAATAATGCCATAAGTGCTCAAAATTCTAGGGATGCTGGAGGACTCTGCCAACTGGGGCCCTTAGCTGATAGGCGCCTGCTCGTAGCTCTTCTAGGACTATGTATGGGCCTTCCCAGGGATGTTGGAGGACTCTCCTAACTAGGGCCCTTAGCTGATAGGTGCCTGCTTGCAGCTTTTCTAGGACTATGTACGGGCCTTCCTAGTTGGGAGCTAGCTTGCCTCTCTGGGTATCTTTGTCGAAAGCAGCTTTACAAAGGACGAGGTCACCAGCATAGAATCTTCTTGGTCGGATCTTGCTATTGTAGTAGTAGGCGATTCGTTGCTGATTCGTGACCTAGGTCTAGAGTACTTTCTCTCAGGTCTCGCCTAGGAGATCGAGCTCTACTCAAAACCCTTCTAAGTTCATGTCCTCGTCGTAGTATTGGAGTTGGATGGTTGGCATGCCTACTTCGATAGGAGTAACTGCTTCGGAGCCCTAAGCTAGATTGAATGGAGTCTCCCTGGTAGAGTTCTTGTGGTTCGTGGGGTCTCCCTCGCCTTTGTACTTCTCCACGTGAGGTATCTTGAACTTCTCACATGGGGCATTCATAATATCATCTGAGAGAGGGGTGTTTCCCCCAATAGCGTCTGCGACCGGTCTTTACACTCGATCGTATCTAGAGGCCCCTATAGTAATAGAGGGGGTAGGAGAGGCATGATGATAGAGGAGAGTCTTAGAGACCACTCCCCTGGTACGGTCCCCAAAGTGACCTGGGCTTGGACTCTCACCAGTGATCTCCTGATGATGGTGTTGATGTCGGTGAGGCTCGTCAGCATAAGCCGATCGACACGGTGGTGGGGATGCGTGTTCAACGTGATCCCCCAGCTGCTTGGTACTAGCATGAGGAGTCTAAGGCTAGACTACTCGATGTGTTCCGAAAGGAGTACGAGTCTCCAACCGTTAGTCTCCAGAAGGTGGGGGGGAGAGCTGAGGTAGCTCGCTTTGGCTGCGAAAGCTGATTGAGAAGTTTGGTAGTAAAGATAGTGAATTGCTCTTAGAGAGTCTGAGAAAGCTTCTGAGCTATTTCCTCAAGCTGAGCTCAAGTAACATAGCTCTGATGTGGTCCTACATGGTGAAGCTGACCAAACCCATGCTATGAACCCGACATGTTTTCTCAAAAAGAAAGACGCCCCATAGTGGGCATAAAATAGTTGGCGTACTAGTGATCACACAGTCAGTTGTATCCGTGCTTGGATAGGGTTGTTGAGTGTCGATGAGGAGTTGCTTTCTTCCCTGACTTTATGTCTGGTTCTTGAGTTGAGTGGCTGAAGCCTGCACAAGTGGAAACTCGTGAGAGGACGAGACTTAGTTTCCTCGTGGTTCCTCCGACGATCAAGTTAGCTGGTGAACTTGAGTCGGGAAAAAAAACCGTGAGAGTTCTTATGTGTACAGTATGTCTGCTTAAAGATCAGATTTGTGACCTTTTTTCAAGATCTTATTTTAGATAAGATCAGATCAGCCCTCCTCCCCCCCTCAAAGATAGAATAGTACATTCATTTATGCCAAGGGTATAAGGGTAGATCGATCATTTCGGTCGAGCATAGGATGGTGCTGGCGAAGTGTGGGCTGGCGGTTGAGCTAATACCTACTTTACAGGTGTTAGCTGGCGATTGGATGAGCGATCAGCTCAACATTAAATAGGAAGTGATTGGTGGCATGACAGTGCATGCGTGGTCCGATGAGTCATGAAGGTTATCGGGGCTAGAGACATGATGCGCTGTCATGCATTAAATGCGATGCAGACGTTGCTAGTGAGAGAGGCTCGAGGTAGAAGTTATCCTTTAACTTCATCGAGAGGTAACGTCTTTCGAGTCGTCCTCATGAGGCATCTAACAAATGGTAGAGTGGGCTCGTGACGAGTTGTCTTTGACAAAAGAGGGCAACAAGTTCCGCCTTTTGTGTCAACATGAGGGAATGTCGACTCAACAAGTCGGTTGAGTTGTCGTCCCTATTGGTTTCTGGCCGCTAACTTGATTGGGGTATAGCATGAAGTAGACTTGTCCGTTTCTTGGCAATGTGTTACTTTTTGGTGAATGAGAACATCATAACAACTGTCCTTTGGGCGGTTTTGTCTATGTAAAATTATAGAGTAACACTATTTATGGGAGTTAAGTGCGAAAAAATCAAAGTATTTTTTGGGGTTTTTTGAAATTTCTAAAGTTATTGAGGGTATTTATAGAGCTTCATTTTTTTGGGGGGAGGGGGGAGGTGGGGTTACTTAAAACACCAAAACTTATTAGGATTTTAGTGTAATTATCCAAAAAAAAAGTTGTAAAGTAAAAGGTGTTTTCTTCGAAAGTTGATTTTGAAATGGAATCCATTAAAACTTCAATTACTTACAATGAATTACACAACAAAATAAGAAAATTATAACTCTCTAGAAAATAACACAGAAATTGTTTATGAACTCCTGCTTTTGTGGGGACTTTGCATGTGCCGGGAGTGCATAAACTCGTGGACCACCGATTCATAAGATTCTGATTGAATTGTGAAAGGCTTTTGGTATTCTTCCTTCATTTAGAAGCAAGAATGAAATCAGTGAAAATCTTATCAACGTAAGATGAACACTCTTCTCAAGATCAAGTCAAACCTCAAATCTTAAGGAATTACCAAAAAGGCTCAAGTTTTCTATTCTATCTGCTCTCTGTGCTTCGATCGCTGTCAGTAATGGTCCTAAGGGGTATTTATAGACCTTAGGAACAATAACTAAAGTCATAAATAAAAAATAAATCACATCGAAGAAGTTTCATTTTTAAGACAGTTGTAACTGTCTCGGAAGCGTGGTTGGTTTTCCATTTCCGAGACACTTATAACTGTCTCGGAAGCATGCTTTGTTTCAGCTATTTTGTAACTACTTTAAACACGCTTTAATGCCATGATTCCTACGGTTGTGGATGTGATTCCCGCTTGTAACTACTCCTCCACGTTCAAACACGATCTTTGGCAGTTATGGAGCCACGTGGTACATACAAATCTCAAGAAAACTACTATACTTCCTTCTTAGTTTTCGAGATAGTTGTTAGTGTCTCGAAAGCAGTGGACTTCCTTCTTAGCTTCCGAGATAGTTGTGAGTGACTCGGAAGCAGTGGACTTCCTTCATGCTTCCGAGATATTTGTAAGTGTCTCGGAAGTGGCGGACTTCCTTCATGCTTCCGAGACAGTTATAACTGTCTCGGAAATTATGATTTTCCTTTATGACTCCAATGCATGTTTTATGCCTTGAAACTCGTATGATGTGTTTCTTGATACACCCTTTAGTTGATTTTATTACTTTGGATGATCCTCTGCAACTTAGATAATGACGTTTATTGCCTTCTCTCTATCTTGAGCTGTATGTGATGGTCTATAGGCGATTTTTTTTTTACGCCTACAGATACCCCCTCCAAAGTATTTCAGTCTCAATTGTTTATAGAGGAGTCTGGAATACTTTTCGATATGATGCACTTCTACTTTGATTCATTGACTTCTCCATATTTTAGTCTGTTTAGTTGTTGTCGAATAGCTGCAATTTTCTGGTGCTGCTGCCTGACCGTTGTCGAAATTTTAAACTGAAACTGATATGTTGATTTTTGAATTAGCTCGTGTCATTGAATCGATGATGAACTATTCATTTTGTTCTGAATTATGCATGAACTCCAGGAATCATTCTTCAAGTTGGCAAAGTTATTGACGTTTTGATTGGCGTTGACCTTCATTGCAATAGAAACACAGTTTATACTCATATGTTAATTGGAGTCTACACAGTTTAGGCTCTTAAGGCGTTGGAGCATGGAGAATCAGTTTATACTCGTGTATTCTTTGGGGTTTTTGGGAATCAGTTTAACCTTATGTACCCGTTAGGGGATTCAAAGAGATGCAATTTATACTCGTATACTCATCGGAGTATGCAAATGTACTAAAAATGGATTGAGAATGCTTCACGGATGCGATCGACAACATGTTAGGTATGTCCTTCTTGCTCTTTCTTCCGAGACAATCGTGACTATCTCGGAAGTAGGTATACGAGAGGTTCTCAGCGGGTTATAAAACCTGATCTTTGGGGTTTTTCAACTTATTCTTCCGCCTCCTCCAAGTTCAAAACCTCTTCAAATTTCCCCCTAAATTGATCTTTAACCCGTTCACATTCCTTTTTTGTTTAGATTTAGTTGCATTTGATCAAAAGGGATTCTAGGGTTTTAGCATTTCCCTTGGATTTGAGCCTTCTTCTTCTTTGGGGTTCTTCCTTCTCTTTGATTTTAGGTAATATCCCTACCTAATGGCTGCACTTTGGTTTATCTTCCATGATTTGTAGGTTTTAAACACAAAACTCTAACTTTTATTATAGGATTTCTTGATAAAAATCAGATTTTTATCATGTCACCGAAGAGATCTCGCATCCCGAGGACTAGATCCACCTCTCTTGATGCTGAGAGGGTCGACCCTACTATCGCTTCATATGGGGGTACGTTTTCCCACTTTTTGGCTGATTTCAATTTAGCATTTTGTGAATTCTGCATGTAGGTCCTCGTTTGCCATCCTTTGAGAGGCATTTGGGAAGAGCCGGTATCCTCCTTTGAGAGGATCGATGCTAACAGATGCTGTTTTTCTTAGACAAAACACATCCGAAGGTAATAGGGACGAGTTTATATTGTTTCGCACTAATGGTAGTATATATTGCCGTAGTATTTGTACACGGTGATGTATATTGCCTTTCATGCGTATACCAATTGAAATCGTTTTACCTACCTGTAATGTGGTGACTATACATTGTGAATTCATGAGACGAGTACTACCCCTTGTTTAGCTTTAGAGCGTCCTTTTCGAATAGATTCCAACTATCTCTTTTCCTCTTCAGTCCATTTTCCTTCTATAATTTTCTCAGATGAAGAAGTCACTGGTCAGAGTAGTGCTACACACTCTCGTTATGAGGGAATTCCTTTAATTAAAGCGCCACCTTAATTTTTTACGGATTGTCCGGAGGACGTCTGTAGGCTTGTACAACAAGGAGATTGTCGCACTTTACGTCGGTTGGTTTCAGATGCTCCTTTGACCCTGGACCATGCTTCGACACAACGATTGAAGAAACCACAGTATCTTTTCGAGGATTCGGTGAAGGATCCCAGAGCTCTTTCTTGTCCACCCGCACAGTGGCTGAATGAGTGTGATTTAGATTTTCGGTATTTACCTCCAATTCCTCGCCACTATTCTCTTTTACGGTTTAGGAATTTAGCCGTAGGTCATGAGATGTCTTGGAGATTGACCGAGGACCATGAGCATATTCATTATGGTTTTCTTGGGAAGGATGCAACAACTCCAGGGTCAAGTGATAAGAACTCTGTGCGAGGGCTTCATCCAGGTGTTTTGGGCCAAGAAAACATCCCTCAGAATGAGACATTAGCTAAAGCTAACACTATGAAGAGTCGTTTAGCAAGATTAGGCAGAGAACTCCCTATCAAGAAGTTTAGATGCTACGGCTGGGTCGTTTATACTGGAGATAAGTGGTGGACGAGACTGACTGGCTACGTATTAACACGTTGGGAGCGTGAGCTGAATGAGAGTGGATTATACATCCCCATCGGAGCTAGTATGTATGGTGTGCAAATTAATGTTGACCATTTCTTTGCTCTATTCGAAATTTATAACCCTGATACCAATACCTTCCTGACCAAGAATGGAGAATTAGGACTCCCTCTTCATGAGATGATGAAAGTTTCTGGATTACCCATGGGTGATGTACCCTATCAAGAATTTTTTCCAATGGTTGGTCAGTTAAATAGAATGAAGGAGAGGTCTAGAATAACTCATGATACCCTGTGGGAATTAACCTGTCACTATTACATCGCGATGGCGATGATGGAGACTAAGGCTAAGAAGAAGTCTCCACAGATTAGCCTGAAACAGTTTGCTGACTATTTGTTTAAGAATCTTGAGAATCCTTCTGACAAAGTAGTGTATGAGTTGCCTCCTTTATCCACATCAAAAATTAATAAGTTATTGGAGAAAACGAACGCTCAAACGTATACTTCGTATTCAGAAGATGATTCCTCATGGCACCAGATTTAGATCATTTCTATGGTAGGCCAATACATAGATTGAATCGACAACTCTCTTAGCCGGATACTTAGCTATCTGGTTAAAAAATGTGTGGTACCTCATCAACCTTCTGATGCAATGCCTGTCGAAGTTTTATATCCTGCAGTTCAACTAGCACCATGTCGCAAGCTGTCTCTTCTTCCGGCTATGGTAGCTAATATTCATAGTGGGCTTCGTCACTTAGCTACCACGTTTACACAAGAGGGAGAGCACCCTTCTACAGAAATTCTGATCCCCAAAATGGAACTGCCATACACTTATTTAATGACTTGGTTAGTTCTTCATCAATCGGATCTGATGTGGGCTCCGGAGAACGTTAATCCAAGCCTCCCTTTACTACAAATCTTAGAGGGATCCAAGTGGGTAGTGAAATCCTGGAATGAAGTGTCTCGGCAATTCAAAAATCATAAGTGTTGGGAGTTCTTCCCGTGCTTTCCTTAATTTTTCGGTACCTACAATGATGCCTTATGGGATATAGAAAAGACAGGGCAAGACAAGTCTGTATTGGATGTCGGGTGTTTCAGGTGACTGATGAATATCCGCCTTGGTTACCTGGTTTTCAGAGTGAAGGATATCTGCAGTATCGAGCTATATTTGCCTTGCCGATTCGCTCTCCAGTTTGGGTATGATCAGCTTTATGTCGGGAATCCGAACAGGTGTCTCCGAGTTTATGGGGGTTTGATTGACGGAGCAAGAGCTTGGTTTTGGAGCATAGCTGGATTTACAATTTCTCAATTTGATCTTCCGTTGCCGACCCCTCCTCTATTGATGACTTTCTTATATTGTAAATGGCTGATAGCTGCAAACGCTCCTACTAAGAAAAAGAAGATATCCGAACTAGAAGCGGAGGATGCATCTCAACGTGCCACAGAGATTACCAGCGAAACTGTGCTTTTGCGAAAAGGGAAAGAGCCTGCCAAATCTTCCAGAAGAGGTAAGCAACCCATCCATTCGGATGATAGTGAGGAGGAACTTCATACTGATGAACTGGAGACCTCTGAAGAAGAAAGTACTGATGATTCTAGAGCTGAAGATAAGGGTAAGGGTCCCGATCTTGATATTGGTGGTGTAGAAAAGGAGGTTGGTCTCCCCTCCTCTTTCTTCGAGAGAGGGTATGTAGACCCTTCTATTGCTCAAAGGACTCGTCGCACTGTTTCGTCTCAACCACCAGATGCTCCAAAAAGAAAAAGGGAGAGAGTTGTTCTGACCTATCCCAATAGGATGATAGTGGAGGTCCTCAGCGGGGAGGAAGAGGAAGTGGATACAATGCCTCTTGTTCAGAGGCAGAGACCTCGATCCTTAGCTCAAGCTCAAAATTTTCCAAGAGCCGAATTGCGCACCAAGCACTATCATGAGAGGTCTGGAGTTTCTAGAGAAGCACGTCCATCCAAGAGGAGCAAGAAAGTTGTCCATCGACTGCGCACTTCTCTATCTACCTTGGAAACACAATCCACCCATCATGCTCCTTCTAGCGAACAAGGTAATGACTCATTCTTATTTTCATTTTGTTGTTCTCATATTTTTTAAATACTTGAACTTATCCTGCACTCGATTTTCATAGGGAGTCAAGAAGAGGGAGAAATTCAGATTGACACAGCTCCTTCTAGTGTTATGGAAACTGAGGAGCCCAGCTTCGTTCAACAAATGCACGACGCAATGGATGACGAACCAACTAGTGCTCCAACTTCTGCTGATGTTAATCTACCTGCTCCAAGCACAGGTACAGGTCTTTCTCTATTCGGAGGGTGGTTTCGAGAGATGAATGATTCGGAATGTGTACCTCTTATAATGACCTGTGCACTTTATCTCCTTTTAGTGAAACTAACGAAAGCGTGTGCGAGTAGAGGAGTTGTCGAGCCAGCCGTGATCATTAAAGGTAAAACTAATCTCCATCTTGTGTAGGTTCACATACATATATATGTTATTTATGATCCAGCATATTCTATAGATGCCACAATGAATGAACCAGCTAGAGGAGAAATCACTCATGCTACTGAGGTCGAGGATTTTAACGAGCACAACCTCGATCTTGATCTCTCAGAGGATGACCATTAATATATCTCTGATTTATTATCGGGGAAAACTCCTGGTACAGCTACGGGATCAGCCGTTGTAGTTAGTTCAACTGAAGCGGGTTCTTCTAAAGGTAAAGCTTTTATTCTATAACCTCTATTGTTTTTTTGACATTTAACTTTGAATAATCACATAAGTATTTGAATTATAGGACCGGTCGCTAAAACTGATACTGCTATAATAGTTGGAATATCTGATCAGGCTGAGGGTCGTGGCGTCTTGTTGTCGGCAGGAACCAAAGCCGACATTCAATCATTAATTCCTAAATCTCAACCCCTCACTCCTTTAGACCCAATGATGATAAAAACTATTGCGACCCCCCAGATTAGTCCTGTTACAACAAATGTGAGACCAACCGAAGAAGTCGGTACATCAACAGCTATTGCATCTAGAGTCAGTGAGTTTTATCAATTGCTTGTTTTAAACTTCTGATTAATATTCCAACATACTCATTGTGATTCTTTTGTTTGCAGAATTATCTTTCAAGAGATTTGTTGACCTGGGCCCAAAGCCATCAGAGGTCTATCAACAAGTGTCATTCCTGAACAAACTCCGGTGGTTGTAGAGCCTACCCCGGTATCGACAAGCCAAGGTAACCAAATCGTGGAATCTTCTGTTAAACTTGGTATACTTCCGTTCGTTGCTAGGTATGAGCATATATATCTTGTATTGACTTTATTTGTTTTCATTGCAGCTCCTTCTTCGACATTGTATAATTCTATCAAAGCATTATTAGCAGACGAAGACCCGGATAAAGCCGTCATTTGTTTCGATCTTCAAGGCTTCATTTCCTTTTTGAATGCTATGGTCGATCGAATTCTCTTCAAAGGATTACCTTTTGAGAACTTTAAGAGATCTCTTGATCGCTATACATCGAGAATCAGAGAAGAAGGATATAATGAATTGGCTGATTCGATCGATGCCTATTTGGTCGACCTCAAGCAACGTGTTGAACTTTTGAAGGATCTCCGTATCAAAGGTGTACCTTCCTATATCGCTTCTCAAATAGATTCGAGGTTACAGGCATGGCGCGATTCTCAAAAAGCAGCCGAATCTGAGCTTCAAAAGTTAAAAGCTCGTATTCAACAGATCAGAATGAGCCTTGCCAAGAAAACACAAACCAAGATCGATCTGCATCAGGCTTTAGAGTTAGGTCGAGCCAAAATAGCCCGCTTGAAAGAACAACTAGCGAAGGCTGAGGATGCTCGGGAGATTTTAGAATCTGATTTGGCAGAAGTGAAACAAGTTAAAGCGAACATATTTCAACAACTGGAGCTTCAAGACAAAATACTTGCTGACAAGGAACAGAAGGCCGCCAAACTTCAAAATACCGATGAAGAGACCTTCAAAGCTAGTCTGGTAGCTGAGTTTGAACAAGCATATAAGGCAGAACTTTTGAACCTTGAAGAACAAATTCACCATTACAAGCTAGTTTAGATTGAGAACACTCTTAATTTCTTTTGTTTCGAACCTTATTTATTTTGTTTGAATGTTTCTGGTGGATGAATAAACTCTTTTTGCTTATTGAAATTTTATTATGATTACTCATTCTTGTTTTAGAATAAATCCCATTCTTATTTTAGAATAAATAACCATAATACTCATAGGATTTTTGGCAAACACCCAGCCCTCAACGGATTTGATATGCCTTTACCGACTACCATTTGAGTCGGGCTAGTATGTGCATTATATAAGTCCGTTTCATATATAACGTTAGGCTAAAAGAATTGAAATCTCTTAGGCTTTAAACTACAATGTTGAATATGTAGGCTACATGTGTTAGACGTAAGCTTATCTCTAATAAGGGATCGAGATAACGTCCCCCATGCGTGAAAGACATGGATTAAGAAATGTAAATAGATTATATTTTCTTGGTAGAAGTAAATAAATCTACAAACGGAGAGAGAGAGTTTTATATTCTATCTCCTGGTCTCTTTTTTATCGGTAGTGATAAACCCAAAAATCGGAGAAGAAGAACTTTATATTCTATCTCCTGGTCTCTTTTTTGTTGGTAGAGATTAACCCAAAATCGGAGAGGAAGAATTTTATATTCTATCTCCTGGTCTCTTTTTTTGTTGGTAGAGATAAACCCAAAATCAGAGAGGAAGAATTTTATATTCTATCTCCTGGTCTTTTTTATTGATAGAGATAAACCTAAAATCGGAGAGGAAGAATTTTATATTCTATCTCCTGGTATTTTTTTATTGATAGAGATAAACCCAAAATCGGAGAGGAAGAATTTTATATTCTATCTCAAAGTGGGATTTCTACTTAGAGAATCTGGATGGGCTTGAATAATCCTAACTGTCATAAGGTTTGATTACTCAATTTGAAAGTAGACCTCTTGTTCATGGAATGAATCGAGAGGAGACTTTGGCTATGGCCCTAACTGTAGGAAGGTTTGACCAAGTGGGAGTTGAGACAATTTTATCTTTATTAGGCTAAATTGTTCAAATGGAGTTGAAGTCCTTTCGTTTGTCGAAAAGGAATCACAGTTTTAAAGTGAACCTCTCGCTCAAGAAAGGGATCGAGAGGAGATTTTGGCTTTGGTCCTAACTATAGTAAGGTATGACCAAATAAGAAATGGGAGCGTAGTACAAGTAACGATGAAAATATTGACTTGTACTCATCTCTCGGCAGGATTTTTTGATGTCAAACAAAAGGATTTGACATAAAAGGATTCGGTGATTGCTATGGATCAACAAATTAAACTTTTTGGATATTGTATCATAATTTCAACATTGGGAGTGTTAAAGATTAGATGCGATAGGAGTTTGAAGAATTTCAATCTGTGACGGATTTTGGTGGACCCACCGTCAATTAATTTGATCGGTGAGGGATTTTGTGATACAGAGTTATGAGTCATCATTCGTTCTGTGACTAGACCGTGTGACTTTAGTGAGGAAAGATTAACTATTTTTTTATCGTTAAATCTCATCTCATAAAAAAATGCTTGGAAAATCACAACAAGGGGTTTCTCAATCATTTTGAAAATAATTAGATAATCATAGTTAAAAGGTCTTAATAGTTTTAGTGACAATTAAGAATGAATTATTCAAATGATCAATTTCTATCATAAAACAACCAACTGATCTCGGGTTATCCTAAAATATCCTATAAAGGATTCTCTAGGAACTTCCCTTTCAATAGGTTATCCTGAATACACTAAGGGTAGTACTTTTTCAGGAACTTCCCATTTATCGGCATTATAAGTTTGTTGCCATCCTGGGTGATCAGGCGATACACACCGTTTGAATAGACTGTTTCTATTACAAATGGTCCTTTCCATTTAGGTTAGAATTTTCCTTTCTTTTGGAATTGAGAATCATGGGTTTCCGAAAGGCAAGAACCAGCTCTCCTTCCTTAAAGCTTCGTTGTCGGACTCTTTTATCAAAAGCCCGAGAAATTCTAGCCTGATAGAACTCGATTTGTTGTTGAGCTTCTAAACGCTTCTCATCTAACATCTCTAATTCTTTCAGGCGTTTTTGATATTGTTCTTCCGTCATCATTCCCATTGCGAGAGCGATGCGGAGAGAGAGAATATGTATTTCTAAAGAAAGGATAGCTTTGCACCCATATATTAAGGAATATGGGGTTGTTCCAGTTGGCGTACGGACAGTAGTACGATAAGCCCACAGGGTTTCGCCAAGTTTATCGTCCCAGTCCCGTTTATTGACTTTTACAAGTTTTGCCAAAATTTTAATAATAGTCTTATTGAAAGCTTCAGCCAATCCGTTACCTATGGGATTATAAGTAGTCGATGAAACATCTTGAATTCTAAATTTACTACAGAATTTGATGAATGTGTTGCTGACGAATTGAGGGCCGTTGTCATGTACTATTCTTCTTGGGACACCATATCGATATATGATACGATGTTTAATGAATTTGATAACATCGCTCGTCTTTACTTCTTTAAGTAGGACTGCTTCGGCCCATTTTGAGAAATAATTGGTAATCGTCAGAATGAAACGGTCACCTTTGATTGAAGATGGGAAAATAAGACCTACAATGTCTATTCCCCATATTTCGAATGGCCAAGATGTCGCTGATGAGTACAAATATTCCGGAGGCTGGTGCATATAATTTGCATGTACTTGACATGCATGATACCAGTGGGCATAATCAACTGTGTCTTTTACCATGGTTGGCAAGTAATATCCCATTCTCCTAAGTCGGTCGCAGAGTTTGGGACCGGGTTGATGTGCACCACATGTTCCATCGTGCGCTTCTTTGAGTTCCTCTTCCGCCTCTCTACTAGATAGACAACGGAGTAATAGACCATCATACGAATGTCGATACAATATTTGTGTCATAGCGTTGTAGTAAAATCTCGGTGCTCTTCGCCGAATCCTGTTCTTTTACATCTTCAGGTAAAATACCATGGAGGACATAATCGATGATAGGAAACGCTAATATTGAGCTTTGGGTTCAACTCTCGTTGAGTGTGCTTCTTTAACAGTCGAATCGTAGATTGTTACAATGAGCTGGTGAGTTCTCACTGTAATTAATTGTTCTATCATGGGAGGCTGAGCCAAAGATACCGACAATGCTACCAATGTGTCTGCATATGCATTTTGGAGACGTGGAATGTATTCGATGAAAAATTCTTCAAATGAACTCGCCATCTCGATGGCTGCCTGGTGGTATGGGATCAGGTCTTGATTTCTGACCTCATACTCTCCTCGTATTTGGTTGACTACTAGTTGAGAATCACCAAAAGTTTCGAGGTATTCGACCCCTAGCTCTTTAGCAAAATTGATTCTAATTATTAATGCATTGTACTTAGCCACATTATTGGAGCATGGTTCGATCAACGAGTACTCTCTGGGCAATACATGTTTTTCCGGGGAAACTAAAATGACTCCTACTCCTGATGAAATTTTAGAACATCCGGGCATGCTCGCTACGTTAGTTGCTCGGGAAGCCTCGTCAAAGTATAATTGCCACACTTGTTGATGTGATGTGGTATTAACTTCGTGAGTTTCATCTGGCAGATCATCGTACAATTCGGCTGAGTCCTTTGTAGGGTTTACCCCCAAAAGATCACAAATAGCTTGTCCTTTAACTGATTTTTGCTGCTTAAAATGCAAATCATATTGGGATAAGAGTAAGGCCTACCTGGCTAAACGCCAATTCATAGAGGCCTGTTGGGTCTTGAATACTCGAATCGGGTTTACGTTGGAAATGATATAAATTGTCTGTCCAACTAAATAATGTTGCATTTTTTGGATCGCGAATACAAAGGCGAGGCATTATTTCTCGATCATCGGATAGCGAGATTCAGCTCTAACCAGTGTATGACTTAGATAATACACAGCTTGCTTGTGACCGTTATCGTCGTCTTGTGCAAGCAATACACTTAACGAATGGCTCGTCGCTTTGACATAAATCAAAAATGGTCTGCCCGATTTTGGTGCGACGAGAATAAGCGGATTCGCTAGATATGTTTTAATATCCTCAAATGCTTTTTAACAGGCCTCATCCCAAATGAATGACACGCATTTCTTTATGAGTTTAGAGAACGGCTGACATTTTTCGAAAAGGTTCGATATGAACCGACGGATATATGCCAATCGACCTTATAGCCCTTTGAGTTCTTTAAGATTTCTCGGGGGTTGCAATTCATGTATCATCTTCACTTTATCAGGATCGATATGAATACCTTTTATAGTGATGAAAAATCCACAAAATTTACCGCTGGACATTCCAAGGAAGGACTTAGTCGGGTTCATCTTTAACTAATGACTCCTCATAAGATCGAACATAATCTTCAGATCGTTAATATGGTTGTTCTTATCACGACTTTTAACAACCAAATCATCAACATAGCATTCGATACTCTTCCGAAGGTGTTTCTAAAAGATTTTCGTCATCCCTCGTTGGTATGTAGCACCGGTGTTTTTCAAACCAAAAGGCATAACGGTATAACAGAAGACACCAAGGGGTGTTCTGAATGCAATATGCTTTTTATCATCCGGGTGCATCTTGATTTGATTATATCCAGAAAATCCATCCATAAATGACATTCTCTCGAATCCACATTTGTTGTCAATAATAACATCTGTAATTGGTAAAGGAAAGTCGTCTTTAGGACAGACGGTATTCAGATCTCTGAAGTCAATACAGATTTTGATTTTTTTGTTCTTTTTAAGTACTGGAACGATATTGGCCAACCAATCAGGATGTTGTTCTTCTCTGACGAAGCCCGAATCAATCAGTTTCTTGAATTTAGCTTATATCGCCTCCATAATTTGCGGACGAAACCGTCTTTGTTGTTGTTTGTCAGGCTTGACATCCGGTTTAATGTTAAGGTTGTACATCGCTACATTTGGATCAAGTCCCGACATATCCTTATAATTTCAAGCAAAAATGTTGATATACTCTCTAATGAGGGTGATTAGTTCCTCTTTCTCATCCGACGGAAGACCATCACTAATAAATATAGGTTTCGGATTGATTTCATCATCCATATTAATCTGGACTACTCTATCTTTAGTAGGAGGTTCTCTTTGTTCGAATCCATCGCCATATTGAATATTCATGTAATGTATCCAGGGATCTTCCCAAGTGGGTAATTGATCATCTTCTTCAGTAGTATAAGAATCAACTGTGGTCATGTTCGACATTAATCCTTTGAGCATTTCTCCGATGCTAGTGTCAGAATCCCAACTTGAAGAATCAGATGAATACCCATTTTATTTGTTAAATGGTTGATGATTTGCCAGCAACATTCGTCATGAGATGACGAAACATAACCCAAACCCCTCCTATGGTTGTCGTAATTATTAGGTTTTCCTTTCGGTACATAGGTAGGATGGGGTAGAACCCTGGCACCTTGACTAAAATGGAGACCTTCATCGTGCACAAGGTCATATCCTTGTTTCTTCATGTAGTCGCTTGCTTGTGAACTATATCTAGAAAAATGCTGTCCGGGTTCTTTATCATCTGAATTGGTGTCCAAGAAGTGGTCGGGGGTTGGTGATGACTCCCCTCTTCCGAAGATTATTTCTTTTTCACCTCCAGTCTTCGTACGTAGGATTACAACCGTTCCGAATGAATCTTGGATGTATTTTGTCGTCGTACAAGACGAACGAAGTGTCATGTGCAAATCAGGGCAGTCATACAATTTTTGTATTATATTATCAAGACAACGCGAGTACTCTAAATCATCATTTATTATTCCATCGGCAAGTTGCCAGTTACAACTTTCATCCGACGATTCACCACCGTCAAGATCGATTACAAGAGGTTCAATGTTATTTAATACAAGACATTCACTATAATCGAGCCCAGCTTCGGTATCAGATTCTTCTCTGTTGTCCGTACCGTGGGCCGATATTCAGTATCGGATTCGTTACCATAAAGAAGGGAATCAGTAAAGTAATTTTCTAATCCCTTAAATGGCTGCTTATCCGCGGCCACCATCTTGACTTTGTTGTTAGTGTCAACATATTTCAGATAATGATAGAGGGTAGATGGAACTATAACATTACTGTGGATCCAAGGGCGACCCAGCAGTAAGTTATAAGAAGTCTCTGCATCAATTACATAACAAGTGACTTCTGACTTCAAGTCTCCAAGTTGACACTTCACACTGATTTTTCCAATGGCCTAGACCCACTAGTATTGAATCCGTAGATAACGGTTCCTGTGGAGGCTAGCTTGTTAGCGGGAATTCCGAGGTGGTACATCAGCCTAAGTGGCATGATGCTAATAGTAGAACCCGTATCAACTTGAATCAGGTTAACAACGCTTGAGCTAATATATCCGGTAAAATATAAAGGCCTATCATGCTTTGAATTTTTCACTTGCATATCTTCTTTGGTGAAAGCAATGCAAGGGAATTTTATGGCTACTAAATTACAATGCTGAACCGATGACTCTGGCTCTTTAGGGGTTGGCTTAATCTGAGTAAAAAATACTTCAGAATCAGCTAATGCTTCTTGTAAATCTTCTCTGGTATCCTTTAAAAGGCGCAACAATTCATACAACGTGATCCTTGCTGGGATATTGGCTAATTGAGTCAAGACGTCAAAATGATATGGAGCGTTTGAACTTTTCGGTTTATCTCTTCTAATCGGTCGATTGACACGAGACTGCTTCGAAATTTGAACTTCCTTATGTTGGTGTTCTTTCTCCTTTTGTTTAGCTGTCTTTTGAGATTTTTCGGCCATCACGGGCGGAGTTATAACTACCCCCAGCTCTGTCAAGGTTTTAGAAGGTGCAGCTTTTACCACCCCTGCTCAGCTAATTGCTCAGATGCGCTTGGGTAATTAAAACGATATTCATTTCCACTCCTAGTAGAGAAAGATTCTTGCTCCTCCTCGGAAAGCAGTAGAGCTAGGATTTCTTTATCGTTTTCTTCAGGAATTACCAAGGCTCCGAAACAGGACTTCTTTTTTCCTTTGCCCTTCGATTTCTTCTTAGATGTAGATGTCATCCGTTAGACCCTAGAAGGGGGGTGATTAGGGTCTTATGCTAATCTAATCAGATTTTATACTAATTAAAACTTATTAATAAATTATTCTTGCAAGAGAGATATACAATATGTTGCAAGCAAGAATAATCAATATGAATAAAGATAAATATCCTAGCAATGAGATATACTATGGGATATATGCAAGGATATATAATTAACACAAGGATAAACAATCTAAACTAGATAGTGGGTAATATAATCAACAAGCAATATACAAAGGCGATATAAGATATGAACATAAAAATAAGTGCGTCAATGCAATCACCAACAAACGATTTGATTACGGAGTTCGGTCCCCACGACCTACGTCTCCGCTCCTCACCTTGAGGACATCTCCACGATCACAACAAGGTTTTCTACGTTCACCCAAATAATGTTTACACCTCACACTACGGTTTTCTAGTTTACTAAAAACTCTACAATCAACACTCTTACAATCCCACTCTACACCCTCTCAAGTGTTGGAACTAGACGTGTCTCCCTCAAGTGCTCGGATACAACCTCTCTCTAGGTTCGTCAACCGACGCCACTCCTCTTGGGACGATCTCCGACTCTTGCCACACACTTCTCACGGTGTATAAGTGTATTACAAAGTGAATCTCACAATTAAGAACAAATACAACAATAGTTGTTCTCTACAATAGATGAGAACTCAATTAAGCACAACTCAATATTACAAACTCTCACAACACCAATTATACTATATGTGTAAATACTATAAGCTCAATGTGAGTGTGTGTAACAAAGAGATTAATCAAATCTAAACTTAATATAAAACTAGCTTTAATAAAATGATAAACAAACAAATAGATATAAAGGTAGAAATAGAGTTTAGAAAACTTCTTAATAGATCAAGAGGTAGAGGAAGAATAGTTGGATTCTCAAATACCAATGGTTGATCTCCTCAAGCTCTTGTGAAATTGATTTCACAAAATAAATACTCTAATTGCTTAAAAGCTTAAAAAAACTTAAACAAAAACTTAAACCCTTGTTTAAACTTTGTTAAAACATTTCTTGAATTCTTGCTGGTAGAAGGGGTTTGAGGGGTTTATATAGGAAGAGAAACCAACAGCAAAACCCCCAACCAAATCTCCCAAAAACCAAGAAAAAGATATCTCAGATTCTGTACAAAAAGAGCCATTAGGCATACGGCGGTCGACCGTGAAATTTTCGCGGTCGATCGCGATCCATGTTAGAGACTGAGAAAATTTTTAGAAACATCTGCGGTCGACTGTGGGAATTTTTAGCTTGACTATCGACCATCACGGTCGACCGCGAAAGTCTCTGTTGGCTCCACAGGGTAAAACATAGGCACGGTCGATCGTGGCGGTCGACCGCAAACTGATATATAAAATTAACAGTTTAAAACAGATTTCTAATTTTAAATGCCTATTTAAAAATATCAAATAAATTCAGAAAAATGTAAAACTTTAAGAAATGATTATAGACATGATAATACACATGCTACAAAAACTGGTTTTCAAAAAGGACCTCCCAAATGAAAAATATCATTATTTTGCAAAATAGTCCAAAACATGAAAATGTGAACATATGAGTTTTGACATTTTAGCTTAACCATGTTTTGAAACAATACAAAATAATTTTAAAAACTTGAAGAAAGATGTAAACTATTGTTCTGAAGTCTATAAACAATGAATATAGTATTTTATCAAAATACACATATAATACACTAAAACTCATTGAACTAAATAAAGTTGATATTGATGAAATCATGTATATGCATATAAGTATGAAACAAAAAATATATTTTCAATTGTATTCAATTGTTTCATAGTAAAACTTGAAAACTATCAAACCAAAATATATATGTATACGAAACCAAAAGGTGTATGTGTGTATATGATTGAGCTTAAAGTACTAACACACATAATATAATACCTAAACTAAATGTTACCCAAGCAATCTTGATTTTCAATAAGCTTGACTTGGTACACTTTTTGAATGAATCTTGAACTTGAATCTTTAACTTTGAATTGCGTAGGCTTCACTTCACAATTCCGCCAACCTCTATTTGATATGATCGTTATGGTGTAATTCCATCCATCCTCCAACTTATTGTTTGTCTACAATAAATAAGAAGACACAAATACTAGACAAACAATATTAGATATAAATTGTTTGTAAATCATCATTAAAACAAGAAGGTCAACAATATCTTTCTTTTTGATGATGACAAACAATTTATAAAAATGATATATGCATGAAAGGAAATGAATATACAAAGTATAATGCATATAAACAAGAAAGAATATACTCATAATATTTCTCCCCATTTGACAACATCAAAAAAGGGAAACAAAAGAATAAAGAGAGCGAAAGCTTCCCCTATCAATATGCATGAATGAGTATAAAAAAATATATATAGGGATTGCTCTCCCTATCAAAATGCCATATATATAGAATATATGTAATAAAAGATCATGACAAATATGTGAGCAAACATATAAAAAATATGCTAAATATCGCTCACATACAAGAGGATAATGAGAACACATATAAATATATCAATATGAAAAAGTGTCTCAAATGTACAAACATAAAAATAATGTATAAAATAGATTAATGAAATCACAAGAAAGAAGACATGAGAATTATGTAAAAAATTTTCAAATGAAAACAAATCAACCAATGAAATCATAAATCAAAATTTATATCCAAAAACGATGTTTAATCAATAAAGAAAACTTTCTTTGTAGGACTTGATCAAACCACTCATAGAATACATTATAAAACACGAATAGATGATCCATAAGCACAAACACATAAATATCATCATATAAGTGAAATATAATGAATTAAAAGCAACAAATCGAAACACAATTTTTGAGAAAAGAATTTCAAGAGAGGAAACAATGTATCAAGCTCTTAAGCTTGTTCCAACCCATAAACATTCTAGCATCCGGTTAACATGATTTGGGAATAAACACCCAATAAACCCGGAGGGTTATATAAGCATAATCCTCTCATCAAAATCGAAACTAATAGTCATAAAAACAAAAGAATTGATCAAAGAAAAATTGTTTTCATATACAAAAATTTCAAAGCATAATTTTCAAAACTAAGAAAAAAGAAAAATAAAAACACTAAAATTCTTGGTTTAAAATCAAATTTTTTTAGTACCCAAGTATTCTTGGTACCGAAAGGTTTAGGGACATGACCTCTATCATTTAAGCTTAAATCCCTAGGGTTATGAACCCTCTTGGACACATATGGTGCACTAACACGGTCAAAACAATATTCATTCAAATGACCCTTCCGATTACAATTTGTGCAATGAAAGAGATCCATTTGTTTTTATAGATCATTAGCTCGTGCACGGGAATCATTTGCAAATAAAGATTGTCTTTTAGATTCATTTTGCAAATGAGAAGCATTCTTAAACAATGGTCTATTTGGAACATATTGCAACTTTGAAGCTTTTTGCAAATCAAAACAAAATTTAGCAAGATGTCCAAACGACCATAATGATCACACTTGAACATACTAGCATGCTTATGATGAACTTTGTGAGAATGAGCATGTGAATGTGTAAGTGCACATGATGATGAAGCTACATGAGATGCACAAGGAGCATTAACATTCTTAGGCTTGTGTGCATCATAGAAAAAATTAGCTAAATGGCCTTTCGGCCGTAAATGGACACTTGTGAATTTTGCTATACATGTGTGCATGATGTGTGATATGTTTAGGTGTAGTAGCATGAGACTTAGCACACATGTTCATAAGCTTATCATGATTTACTATACATGTATTCAAGGTTGAATCTAAACAAGATATGCGATGTTGAACTTGACTCAACTCATCATTTTGCATACATGTATTGTAAATAGAAGTAGAAGAAACATGATCATTTCTAAAAGAATTAAACTCATTTCTAATAATTTCTACTTCTAACATGGCATTATCTTTAGCATGAGATAAGCTAGATATTGATAAGGTCAATTTTTCATTTTCCAAAAGTAACATGTCATTGTTCTCTTTAAGCATAGTATTTTCTTTTGCAATGACATCAAATTTGGAAACTAGTATCTCATGATCGGATTTCAAATCTACATGCTTGCATTTTAGATCTATAAAATTATTTTTCAATTTTATATAGCCATGAGACAATCTCTCATATGCACAAGCGAGTTCATTAATAGATAAATCATTTTTAGAATCGGAATCGCTTACAACACAAGAGTTATCCTCTTATGTCGTGTGCATGATACTCCACATGAACTTGAAGAGGAATCCTCCAAAGCTTGTCGAATCGCTTACAACACAAGAGTTATCCTCTTATGTCGTGTGCATGATACTCCACATGAACTTGAAGAGGAATCCTCCAAAGCTTGTCGGATTGCCTCCAAGTCCCATTGATGTGCTTCAATGAATTTCCAAAGTTTGTAAGCACTATCAAAATAAACAAATTTGTTAGAAAAGGATGAGTCAAAAGTATTAAAGAAAAATTCTAACAAAAGCTTGTTCATTGTAAACATTTTCTTATCATGATTGCTCCACTTGGATTTCTCCAATGTGGGCACAATATAAGCACAATTAATAACTTCCCATAAGTCGATATTTCTAGATTCAACAAATATTTTAAATTTAGAGCACCATTGAGTATAAGGGAAATTTCTATATTAGGGAGCAATATTTGGATCATAGTGTAAGACCCCGTTGATTTTGATGATTCATATATGTAAATATTAGTG
>BQKN01064981.1:207579-219851 GCA_022839385.1 Asparagus kiusianus | reverse complement strand
GTGTTGGACTATAAGCGATAAAGTCCTCGTGTTGGACTATAAGCGATGAAGTTCCCGTGTTGGACATTGATTATATTTAGTCCATGCTTTGGACATTGGTTAGATTTAGTCCATGCGTTGGACATCGGTTATACTCAGTCCATATGTTGGATACTCGTACTTGCAGTCCGTGAGTTGGACGTTCACTTCATGTAGTCTATGTTTTGGACACTTGATTGTTTTCGGACATATCACTCATGTGAGTTTGACGTGACACTTGCAGTAGCCTTGTCATGTTTTCACTTATCGGTAGAGATGGGTTTGTATTCGTTTTCTTTATTATTTCTTGTATTAGATCTCGGGTTTAGTATTTAGGGATTTACAATTTGAGATACAAGGTATATACATGAGGGTTTCCTTGTTTGGATTATTTCGCTCGACGTATCTATGCTCGTGTTGTAATTTCCTAAGTACCAAAACCCATTTGCTATTAGAACAATGATTTTATACTATTATGTAATAACTGTATTTTCTGTATACAACGAGCCCTTTCCCTGGGGGTTTGTTGTGATGTTGCTCGCTAGCGCTTTGACGCTCGTTGTCCCTCCCCTTTCAGGTAACGAGTCAGAAGCCCGGAGAGTCGCAGGTTGATGGCGATGTACTTTAGCTTCAGCTGTCTTTTTAGTTATATTTTATTTTGTACTCCACTTGAGACATTTTTAGACTTAAGAGGTTTATGTTCTAGAGTTGTAAAGGCTGTGTGCCTTGTTTCCTGTATCAGATATTATGTACCTTGAGACATGTTGAGATCTCCAGATTTTTGTTATTCATTTCAGGCTTTGACTATGTACTTCAGTTTATTTCGTTGATGAGACATGTTATGTTCTATCATTTAATTCAGTATTTGTCGATTCACCTTTTACTTGCTTTGTACCTACACCTGTTGTTGATTCCACAAGAGAGATAGTAATTGTGATGGTGAAACATGTTATTGCACGGTGTGGTGCATGGCAGGTTTGATATTCTTGGTTTCACCTCGGACTGCAGCCTTGTGTGAACCCAGGGGCGTCACACATAGCCTAAACGAAATGCACCCATATTCATGATGTATATATGAATATATGCAAGCAAGACAAATGTAATCATAACTAGATTAGCAAAAATAAGATAACTTGGATCTTTAACTCAAAGCAGTTAGACCTTAACTCAAAGAGCACTAAGCTCTGATACCAATTGTTAGACCCTAGAGGGGAATGATTAGGGTCTTATGCTAATCTAATCCGATTTATGCTAATTAAAACTTATTAATAAATTATTCTTACAAGAGAGATATACAATATGTTATAAGCAAGAATAATCAATATGAAGAAAGATAAATATCCTAGCAATGAGATATACTATGGGATATATACAAAGATATATAATTAACATAAGGGTAAACAATCTAAACTAGATAGTGAGCAATATAATCAATAAGCAATATACAAAGGCGATAGAAGATATGAATATAAAAATAACTACGTCAATGCAATCACAAACAAACGATATGATTACGGAGTTCGATCCCCACTACCTACGTCTCCGCTCCTCACCTCGAGGAGATCTACACTATCACAACCAGGTTTTCTACGTTCACCTGAATAACGTTTACACCTCACACTACGGTTTTTTAGTTTCCTAAAAACTCTACAATCAACACTCTTGCAATACCACTCTATACCCTCTCAAGTGTTGGAACTAGACGTGTCTCCCTCAAGTACTCGGATACAACCTCTCCCTAGGTTCGTCAACCGACGCCACTCCTCTTGGGACGATCAGCCGACGCCACTCCTCTTGTACTCGGATACAACCTCTTAAGTGTTGGAACTAGATGTGTCTCCCACAAGTACTCGGATACAACCTCTCCCTAGGTTCGTCAACCGACGCCACTCCTCTTGGGATGATCCCTAACTCTCGCCACACACTTCTCTCAGTGTACAAGTGTATTATAAAGAGAATCTCATAATTAAGAACAAATACAACAATAGTTGTTCTCTACAATAGATGAGAACTCAATTAAGCACAACTCAATATTATAAACTCTCACAACCCCAATTATACTATATGTGTAAATACTATAAGCTCAATGTGGGTGTGTGTAACAAAGAGATTAATCTAATCTAAACTCAATATAAAACTACTTTTAATAAAATGATAAACAAACAAATGGATATAAAGCTAGAAATAGTGTTTAGAAAACTTCTCAATAGATCAAGAGGTAGAGGAAGAATAGTTGGATGCTCAAACACCAATGGTTGATCTCCTCAAGCTCTTGTGAAATTGATTTAACAAAATAAACTCTCAAATTGCTTAAAAGCTTCTTAAAACAAACTTAAACAAAAACTTAAACCCTTGTTAAAACTTTGTTAAAACATTTCTTGGATTCTTGCTGGTAGAAGGGGTTTGAGGGGTTTATATAGGAAGAGAATGTTTGAGCCTAGAGGGGGGTGGGGGGTGATTAGGGTCTTATGCTAATCTAATCCCGATTAAAAGCTAATTAAAATTATGTTGATCAATTTGTTATTGCAAGAGATAGATATGAATGAGAACGATAAGAAGAGCACACAAGAAATATACGCTAAGCAAACACAAACACAAGATATGTTTACGAGGTTCGGTCCCTACGACCTACGTTCCTGCTCCTCACCTCGAGGAGATATCCACTTTCACAATCCGGTTTGGAAGCCGGAACTTCTACACACTCGGTTTACAAGATCACCGAAAACTCTCACACTACAAACACTATGTAATCACACTTTACACACTAAGTGTAGGAAACTAGCCCGTGTCCTCCTCATTAAGTGCTCGGATGCAACCACTCCCTGGGTTCGTCAACCAACGCCACTCCTATTGGATTTGACCCCGTCTCTCGCCTCACACTTCTCTCGGTGTACAAATGTATTACAAGTGATACTCACAAATAAAGATTAAATACAGTGGTTTGTTCTCAACAACAAATGAGAACACAAATGAAGCTCACACTCACTAAATCACACACCAATACCCACAAAATATAGTATGAAGATATTAAGCTCAAAATGTGTGTGTGATAACAGTGAATAAAAAATAATATAACTCAGTAAATATAGCTAATGAAATTGAAAGTGAAATAGTAAGCTATTTAAGAGTTTAGAAACTTCTCAAACAAGAAGAACAGTGGATGATGATCCCAATAGGATTTGAAAGCCACTTCTTGTTGTAGAAAAAAACTTCTTTTGAAACAGACCGATGAAATTAGCTTAAACAGCTCTTTTAAACACGCATAAGATTTTGTTAAACACAAAACTTGGATCGCATAAAAGAGAGCAGCAATGGGGTATTTATACCCTCTCAAATATCAGCCAAAAAACCAACTTGAAAAGACTAAAAACCCCCAGACAACCGTTGTGAAAATAGCCGTTGAAAACTAATGATTAATACGGCGGTCGACCGTAGAAATCTCGCGGTCGACCGTGAGGTACAAAAATCTTGAGAATAGGGTTTTAAGGCTGGCGGTCGACCGCGGCGGTCGATCGCGAAACTCTCTGGATGGTTCACGGTCGACCGTCATGGTCGACCATGAGCATATAAAAACCAAATGTTGAAAGATAACTTCCGGCAGTCGACCGTGACGGTCGACCGCAAACTGATACTTGGTATAGATAGGTTTTTGGGCCAAATTTGAAAATGCATAAAAAATATTAAATCAATTCCAAAAATAATAAAACTTTGGGGAAAGTTTCTAAATGATAAAATAAACATGTTAGAAAAGGAATTTTTGGAAAAATAATTTTTGTTTGCAAAAACGCACTGTTTTTGAAAAGTGTTCATAAAACTTGTATTTTGCGAATATGAAAATTTTGATATAACTCATAAGCATGTAAATCTATCTCATGCATATATTATATGTATATAATAAAGTATGAATGAGCTATAAACATGAGATATAAGATATTGTAACGACGTTTGATGAAAAAATCATTTATATGATAGAAAACGTCAAAAAATGTGTTAAGTGTACATATATTGAGCTTAAATATAAACATACAATATATGTAAGTAAACTAAACTTATACCTAGGTAAATCCACACATATGAACTTGAATCTTTAACACTTGATTGTTGTGTGTTGAAATACCTATAAAGAGAAACATAAACACAAAACTAGATAATATATTAGCGATAAATTGTTTGATAAATTATCATCAAAACTATAGGGTCAACAATCTCCCCCTTTTTGATGATGTCAAACAATTTATACATGAATATGAAATATATACTGATAAGCCACATATAAACCAATTTTGTATACAACATGAATAAACCATATGTGGATTTTCTTCCCCTTTGACAACATCAAAAAGGGAAGAAGAAAAAATAAATAAATAGGAGCAACGCTCCCACTGCATATAAGCACAGATAAAAGTCAAGTATATGGACATAAGCTCCCCCTGTCAAATTGCATAAATGACATCTAAAGAGCATATATAGGAGCTAAATAAATCATTCATACACAACCATAACCATTTAGAATTCAAAGAACGCATCATTAGCAACAAATTATCACAAAACAAGACAAGTATTGTTTTCACCATACATGGTTCATAGAAAAGATAAACTAATACAATAGATCACAAATCATCACTTAAACTACATAGTTTTCCACAAACATAGTTTGTTCCACAATACTGCAAATTATACACAAAAGTTTCACAACGACATATAGTTTTTCACACAAGCATAGAGTTATTACAACTCAAAACAAAATAAAAGCATAAGTGTCAAATATTGTTTCACCAAGGCATAACTGAATATCTTATCAACGTAAGATGAACACTCTTCTCAAGATCAAGTCAAAGCTCAAATCTTAAGGAATCACCAAAAAGGCTCAAGTTTTCTATTCTATCTGCTCTCTGTGCTCCGATCCCTGTCAGTAATGGTCCTAGGGGGGTATTTATAGCCCTTAGGAACAATAACTAAAGTCATAAATAAAAAATAAATCACGTCGAAGAAGTTCCATTTCCGAGACAGTTGTAACTGTCTCGGAAGCGTGGTTGGTTTTCCATTTTCGAGACAGTTACAACTGTCTCGGAAGCATGCTTCGTTTCAGCTATTTTGTAACTGCTTTAAACATGTTTTAATGCCATGATTCCTACGGTAATGGACGTGATTCCAGGTTGTAACTACTCCTCCAGATTCAAACACGATCTTTGGCAGTTATGGAGTCACGTGGTACGTGCAAATCTCAAGAAAACCACTATACTTCCTTCTTAGCTTCAGAGATAGTTGTGAGTGTCTTAGAAGCAGTGGACTTCCTTCATGCTTCCGAGATAGTTGTGAGTGTCTCGGAAGCAGTGGATTTCCTTCATGCTTCCGAGACAGTTGTAAGTGTCTTGGAAGTGGCGGACTTCCTTCATGCTTCCGCGACAGTTATAACTGTCTCGAAAATTATGATTTTCCTTTATGACTCCAATGCATGTTTTATGCCTTAAAACTCGTATGATGTGTTTCTTGATACACCCTTTAGTTGATTTTTTAACTTTGGATGATCCTCTGCAACTTAGATGATGACGTTTATTGCCTTCTCTCTGTCTTGAGCTGTATGTGATTTCTATAGGCAGTTTTTTTACGCCTACAAAAGGATGTATAGGTTTTGCAATACATGACGATTTTTTAAGAAGTGATATTTTGAGGGTTTGACATTTTTTTTGTCTTTAGGAGTAGTTCACTAATTTCACTTTATATACAAAGGAGAGATAATTAGTTCTAGTTAATACGGAAAATATATGCTAGTCATTATAAAATTTTGAATTTAATATAGAATTTGAAATTATAAGATAAGATATCTAATGATATTTAAACTTTTAGTATAAAAAGATTTAATTGGAAAATAATATGTACTTTTAATATACTATCCCTCCCTAATATATTTTTAGAATCAAATTAATTGGAAAGAAGAAGTTCTAATTCCTAAATAAACTAATTGCTGCATGATGATTTTAGGTAAATCACTAACGGTCACTTGTCGACTTTTGATTAACCATCAATTTCTCTTTACATATGAAGGAGAGATATAGAGATAGAAAGTTCTTATTGTCATAGTTGCATAGTTAATAGAAAGTCGAGAGAAAAGTTGATCTAAACTTAATTTCAATTTGTGTTTTCTATCAAAATAACAAATAATAAAAATAAAAATAAAAATGAATTTGTGTCTCTTAAACCTACTTGATATGTGCATGTAGTACTATTTGTTTGACTTTGTAGAGAAATACCAAAATAAGGTCTATTTGACAATGAATCCCACTTTAGATAGCTTCAGCTTTACAAAATCTAGTTTACTAGATTTTGTTCTCCAAATGGTAGAGGAACAGAATTAGTTGCTTTTTCTTACTTCTCGTTTGCCTTCCCGTGTCTTTGGATTTCTCTTCAAAAACCAATCATGTTCGCTACCTTCCGTCCAAATCTAGTTGGATATTACATTATGACTGATCTTAAACAAACCACAGAATTAGTTAAATTCAGTTTATAATGATTAACTATAAATCAAAACATGAAAATGCATAACTACAACTTTTAAGGATACTAGTTGAGAATCACGTGCAATGCACACGGTTGAATATCATAATTATTTAAATTGATAAAAATAGAATAAAAATAAAAAAGAAAATAAAGTTTTTTTTGATTGATCATCAACTCAATAATATCTCTCCCAAATGAAATATTATCGTTGTTTCTTTCAATCCAGACTATAGCCACGTGATCTACTATTTGTGAGTTATAAATATATTGATCTAGTACAACATCTCTGTTTTTTAGTATCTTGAAGTCTTTAAAAGATGAGTGATTATTCAATTTACAAAGAAATTTTGCATATGAATTTACTTACAATACGTCCATTAAACTTTTAGTTGTGGTTTGACTCATATTCACATTAACTTTTTAGTTATGCTTTCACTCATATTTATATTATCTAACATTCTCATTCAATTTTATAGCTCATTTTCCATATCATAGAAGTAAAAACTAGTACGTATGAAGAATTATTTTCTTATAAAATTAGAGCAGAGAGATTATGATATATTTTTCCATGTGCTCTTAATATATTTTTTTTCTTTGATGCAAGGTCCCTAACAAATCTTGCCCCAAATAATATGAACGAAAAATACTATTATAACTCACTTGTCTAGGGCAAGTGTATTGTATATAGGACATATAACTCATTTAGAATATCCACATCTACTAAGTTGATTTTACTGTTGTGGGAGCAAAATGTTAAAGACTCACATTTCAAACTTTTTGGCTCTATAAAAGACACAATAATTTGGAGTACATAGCTTATATATCATATAGAACATACTGGTTCATGAATAATTTTTCCTAATAATGATATTATTACAACGATATTACTATTAAGTATTAAATAAATTTTATTATATAAGATTATATGATCATTTTTAATAAATTATAAAGTATATATATGAAAACATCGATGCTTATGGCTAGTAGTTATGCTCCAGAAAATAGGCTAACTTTACATTATAGTTTGTTATTGGTAGCATTGTTGGTAATACAATTACATTTCCTCTTTATCCTATTATTCACGCTTTTATGATGTAAGTTCTCTTTTGCTAATCTCTCAATTGGCTATATTTAGTTTTTATAATATAAGAGGTTAGAATATTCTCTTCTATTTAAAAAGTATTACATAATTTTCTTAAAAATATGTACACATAGCAGCAATAGTATATACTTCAGTTCAACTTAAATATTGGCTTGAAGCCATTTAGAGTGAGGTCATTTCTACGCTAGAATGGTGATGTAGTGATTACACAATTCAAAAGTTGAAGACGAAATTTCTAAAAAGTAAAAGTAATTTAATATGTCAAATTAATAACTAATTTATAAAATATAAATGGGTAGTTTAGATAACTATAGAAAGTAAGATATGTATCTTCATAAAAATTCCATAGCGAGTGACCAACTACAATCATCCTAATTTAAGCATAAATAATTATTATTTTAGTTACTAATCTCATACGGGTAACTATAAAATAAATCTCAAATAAAAATAAAGAATTGAGATTGTATTATCCTGTAGGTAAATAAATAAACTTTATTAGAGATCCTCTTTATATTAAATTTGAAAGTAATTATTTAAATTATTAAGTACCAAATATTAGTTCATGCAAAAAAGTAAAGTAATCTATGGTCTATATACCTATATAATCAATCAATCAAACGTATTGAAATTATGATAACCACGGTCAAAATTATATGGTGGATTTACATTAAAAAATTTATAAAAAATAGTACATTAAAATAAAAATCCTTTTAGCCACTATATAGATTGTCTGAAAATTTTTACATATGTAAATTGTACGGCCTAAGAATAGTGATGTGCACACTTAAGCCTAATACATCTTAAAGATGACATATTCTTTAATATTATTATTAATTAACATATCCATGCATTACACTAAAAACACAATAAAAATTTAAAAAATTACAAAAGAAATACCCAAAATAGTTTTAAAAATTATTAAAAAACACCCTAAAAATTTATAATTTATAAATACACAAAAGTATTAAACATTACATTGAGATCAAGGATTTACAAAAAAATCATTAAAAAAATTTAAACTTTGGAGGGTTAATTTGTATTGTACTAAACTTTAAAGGTATTTTTTATAAATTTCAAATTTAATATATTTTTAATTAGTTATGTTCTTTACAAAAAGTTATGGGTAATATTAACCATGAAAAGTTTTTTCTAAATCTATACTTTTAAAGAGAGTATGATATTTTTCGTAAATTTTTAATTTTCTAGGGGTGTTAGTAATTTATATATTCATTTTAGTGTCTATAGGTTAGAAATTCTCATGGTATTTTTTTGTAAATTAAAAAATTTTAGGAGTTTTTTAAAAAAAATAGTTTATAGGCCCTTTCTACAGATTGTAAATTATTTATAGGCTATTTATAATTACTATGTTTTCAATTTACTAACGAGTTTAAAATTCTCAGGGTGTTTTTTATAAAATTTTGATATGGGTGTATCTTCTTTTCGGAACTTAGTGATCCTCATGGGAGCTTGAGGATAGCTGATTCTCATGGTAGCTTGAGAATAAAGGTGTAAAACAATACAGTGGAATGCAGGTTGAAGCGTGGAATGAGATGGCGAATCGAAGAAGCGAAGCATCCAGTTTTTAGCACGTGAGTCGACTCATAACAGTCATTAGTCGACTCATCAGGTTGAGTCGACTCATGCCCGTCATAGGTCGACTCATGAAACTCAATCGTTTATCACCAGTCTCTGACGAGTCGACTCATCTCAGTCATGAGTCGACTCATTGCTAGTTTTGTGTTTTGTCTAGTTTCGGATGAGTCGACTCATCTTAGTCATGAGTCGACTCATCGATGGTTTCCTGATTTGTTTGGGTTTCTGTTTGCACGAATTCCTGTTGGGTTTGGGCTTGGTTATTTACCACTTTATAATCCACATTTTAACACCTATATAAGGGATTGTTTAGGGTTTCTAACCAATCAGATGTAATCAAAGTAAGATTCTAATCAATAGACATTAGTGTTTAGAGAGAATTGAGAGCTTGTTCTCGATTCTATTGAGATTGTGAGAGAGTGATTGTAATCTTTTCATACTCATAATCTAGAGAGGGTATTTTCCTTCACCACATAATGAATTGTTCTTGTGCTTCTGTTATTCTTTTCTCAACCCACCTTTGATAATTCCGCGATCAAAGGTGCTCGCACGGTGACTCGTATCAAGTTGGTATCAGAGCGATCAGATCTTGTGAAGAGGGCATCCTATATATGGTCCTGACTCGATCGCAATACAAGAAGTTAGGTGAGATCCTTATTTTATTGGAAGGAGTCCATGTTTTAAGGAAGAAGGAGATGGCTGAAGGAGATAATTCAGCGAGGATTGATGCATTGGAGAAGCAGATGGAGACAATGGGTTCGATCCTCATGCAACTCGTCAATCTTGTCCAAGACAAAGGAAACAAGGAGGAATCTTCTTCGAAAGGTAAGAAGAAACTTATGGAGTCCGATGGAGAAGGCGAGGGTTCTGATTCAGATGAGGAGGCCTGTATTGTTAAGTCTGTTTCATACCAAGGGGGTAAGGGTTCTTACTAGAATTTAAAAATAGACTTCAAAGTGGAGATTCCTATTTATGACGGGAGTGTCAACGTCGAGAGACTTGATGATTAGATCGAGCGGATGGAGACCTATTTCACACTCTACGGATATTCATCCTAGGAGAATCTTGTGTTCACGACTTTGAAACTTTCGGGACATGCATTGACATGGTGGAAATCCTATTGTAAGTAGGAGAAGAAGGTAGTATCATGGAACAAGTTTAAGGAACTACTTAGGAAGTAATTTTATCTGGTAGGGTTCCTCGAAGAGCGTTGGTACAAGTGGTACGACTTACGCCAAAGAGTCAATCAAACATTCAAGAATACACCATGGAGTTCTTGTCGTAGACGATGGTCCTCAACATTACAACAGAGGAATATTCTGTGTTTATGAAGTATATGGCGGGATTAAGCGATTACATCCGGAAGGAGATGAAGTTATTCACTATCGAGACTATTGCAGAGGTGATGGCAAGCAGAAGAAGGGCAATGAGACTAAGGGAGACTCCAAACAAACGAGAGGGAGTCTAGTGGTTCCAAATATAAGAAGGAGAAGAAGGGTGATCCAGGGAAAGCAGAACTGATTTGTAGTCACTGTGAGAAGACAGGGCATGTTGCTGATCGGTGCTGGGAGAAGTATCCTCATCTCAAGATAAGAAGATTGAAGAAGAAGGAGGAGAAAAAGGTATATATGATAGCTCAAGCTTCGAAAGATGTCCCGAGGATGATAGAGCCCAACAACAGCCTCAACCTTATAGTGGGGAGACATGCCACGAAGGAGGATGATGACCAGAGATAGCAACTCTTTGTGCTTAAGTTGCAAGTGAAGACCAGTTTGGTTGATGCCATAGTTGATCCGGGTAGTGAGAAGAATTTAATATGCGAAGCATTGGTTCAGAAGTTAGGTCTAAAGATGGTAAAGCATCTGAAGCCCTATCCATTGGGGTGGATTCAGAAGGAGGAGAGACTGAGTGTAGTTGATCAATGCACTATCAGAGTTGCGCTCCACGAGTCATATATTGACGAGGTCATGTGCGACGTTGTTCCATTGGATGTTTGTCAGATTATACTGGGCAATCCGTACTTATGGGATAGATAAGTGATCTACGAGAGGCGGGTTCAGAAGTATACATTCATAAAAGGCGGTGAAAAGTTTATATTTCGTTCGACGTCTCTTCCAAGGGAGACAAGCTTAGGGATGGCGAAGCGAGCGAAGAAGCTAGTGAATGCAAGCAAGAAGTTTGTCTCGCTGTGCATTAGACTTCTAAAAAAGCCATCGAAAGAGGATTTCATGTTGGAGTGGAAGACGACTATGACAAGGCAAGAAGCGAAGGAGTCGTTTCCAGTTATACATCGCTATCAAGTTCCTAGCAAGGCTAGGTGGTGTAGAAAAGATAGAGGAGCTCGAGAGTTTCCTCAGCTGAAGTTTTAACTTGAACGGAACTTTAAGTTCCTAAAGGGGGGCCCATGATGCGGGTGTATCTTCTCTTTGGAACTTAGTGATCCTCATGGGAGCTTAAGGATAGCTGATTCTCATGGTAGCTTGAGAATAGTGTTGGCCTTCTTGTTTTGATGATGTTTAACAAATAATTTACTTCTAATATTGTTTGTTTAGTGTTTGTGTTTTCATATTTATTCTAGGCAAACAACGAGTTGGAGGATAGATGGAATAGCGCTTCAACGACGATATCAAATGGAGGTTGGCGGAATTGTGGAATGAAGCTTATGCAATTCAAGTTCAAGATCCAAGTTCAGCTTTATCTGCATAGTGTACCAAGTCAAGCTTATTGAAGATCAAGATCGGCTTGGGTAATCTAGTTTAGGTTTTATATTATCTGTGTTAGATACTCTAAGCTCAATATCATATACACACATATTTTATTGGTTTCCTTGTATATATATGTAGTCATATATATATACAACACAAGTTTTGGTTTTTATGTTTATAAATATGAAATTACAAATTTCATATTTATTATTGTGATTTGGTTTAACTACTTAGATATGAAATAAATATATTTTCATATACATAGTC
This sequence comes from Asparagus kiusianus, assembly GCA_022839385.1. NCBI lineage: Eukaryota > Viridiplantae > Streptophyta > Magnoliopsida > Asparagales > Asparagaceae > Asparagus > Asparagus kiusianus. Next base: position 207,668 of record BQKN01064981.1, on the reverse strand, counting down.
ATATGTTTTATTTTCTATTGTATTTGTAAAAATATTGTATTTTTAGTTTTTAGACTTAACAATAATCATATACATATTTTATTAAGTCT
>BQKN01064981.1:160675-184584 GCA_022839385.1 Asparagus kiusianus | reverse complement strand
TCGAAAAAGAGAACATCAATGAAAACAGCAACTTTTACCGGAAACAATGAGTAGATGATTTAGACTTCGATTTGGCACACATATTCCTAAGATTCTTATGATTATCAATGCATGAAGTTAATGTTGAATCTAAAGATGATATGCGATTTTTGACAAGGTTCAACTCAACATTAGGCACAACATCATTGATAATAGAAGTAGAGCATGTATGGTTATTAAATTCATTTCTAATGCATTCTACTTCTAGCATGGCATCTTTATTAGCATGAATTAAGCTATCAATAGAAGAGCTCAAATTTTTATTTTCTAAATTTAACATATCATTATTTTCTTTAAGTGTAACATTCTCTTTAGCAATGATATCAAATTTGGAACCTAGCAACTCATGATTGGATTTTAATTCTACATGCTTGCTTTTAAAATCAATAAAATTATTTTGCAATTTCTTGTAGGCATGCGCTAATCTATCATATGCATAACAGAGTTCATCAATAGTTAATTTATTTTCGGATTCCGAATCGCTTACAACACTAGGGTTGTCGTCTAGTGGTCGTATGCACGATGAGGCTCCATGTGAACTTGAAGAGGGATCCACCAAAGATCATCGGATTGCCTCCAAGCTCCCTTGATGTTCTTCAAAAAGTTTCCATATTGTATAAGCACTATTAAAATGAGCAAGTTCGTTAGAAATACATGGTCCAAAAGAATTATGCATAAATTCTAACACCAACTCGTTTATTGTAAACATCTTTTTATCATGATTGCTTCACTTGGATTTTCCAAAGTGGGCACAATATAAGCACAATCAATAACTTCCCACAAATCTATATTTTTAGATTAAACAAATATTTTGATTCTAAAGCACCATTGATCATAAGGGAAGTTTTTATATTTTGGAGCAACACTAGGATCATAGCCTAAACAAGGTGCACAATACATGTCCATAATATCTATATATATGCAAGAAAGATAACAATAAACCTCAAAACTAGATTAGCACAAAAAGATAACTTGGATCTTTAACTCAATATGATTAGACCTTAAATCAAAGATCACCAAGCTCTGATACCAATTAAAAGCACCCTATTACCACTAGGAAAGAACCCTAGAGGGGGGTGAATAGGGTTTATGTTAATCTAATCCGATTTATGCTAATTTAAAACTTATTAATAAATATATCCTAGCAAATTAGATATGCAAAATTTAATATGCAAGGATATGAAACTAAGGGTGATATAAACATAAAGCAATATAAACAAGATAGTGGAAAATATAAACAATGAGTAATTGACAAAGGCGATATAAGATGAACACAAAAATAAGTGCGCTAATGGAAACATAAACAAGCGATACGATCATGGAGTTTGGTCCGTACGACCTACGTCTACGCTCACCCGAATGACGTTTACACCTCACACTCGGTTTTATAGCTCACCAAAAACTTTACAACACTCACAATGTAAACACACTAACTACTACCTCAAGTGTTGGTCTCTAGCCCGTGTCTCCCTCAACTGTTAGAAATTATAACCTGTCTCTAGGCATTACCACCTAGCCCACTCGTCTTGGGATGACCCCGTCTCTCACCACACACTCCTCTTGGTGTACTAGTGTAATAAAAAGTGATCTACATAATTAGGCTCTCTACAACAAATGGTTGTTCTCTAAACAAGGTGAGAACTCAATTAAGCACAACTTAAAGTTATAATCTCTCGCAACCTCAATATACTATGTATGTAAATACAAAAAGCTCAAGTGGGTGTGTGTAACAATAAGATTTAATAATCCCAACTAAAATCAAATAAATCTAGCTTCAAGGAAATGAAAAACAAACAAACAAATAGCTAGATAAGAGTTTAGAAAAACTTCTCTAGATAATAACACGAGAGAGGGAGAAGAGTGAATGCTCAAACACCAATAGATGATCTTCACTTGCTCTTATGAAATTATCTTCACAAACTTGAAACTCAAAAAATGCTTAAACGCTTTTTAAACAAACTTAAACCAAACTTTAAACCCTTGTTAAACTTTCTTAAAACATTATCTTGGTGAATTTTGGTATGAGGTATGAGGGGTATTTAAAGAGACCCCAAGACACAAGAAAAACAAAGCAAAAAGACTAAAAACCCAAAACTAGAACAGGCTGGAAAAAAACTAGCCGTTACAGCATCAGTCGACTGACGGCTTTCATCAGTCGACTGATGAGCTGACCGTTAGAGACGTTTTCTAGCTCATCAGTTGACTGACGACCTTATTAGTCGATTGATGACCTCATCAATCGACTGGTCGGTCGACCAAAACAAAATAGGAACTTTTTTTATTCTAGGTATTTTCTTCAGTCGACTGAACACATTCATCAGTCGACAGATAACACTGTATCAGCCTGAAATGAACAGTAAAACTAATTTTTGAAGTTCCTTTAAAATAAAAAATAAATTCCAAAAAATGTAAAACTTTGAGAAATCATTGTAAACATGTAAATGAACATGTTACAAAAAGAATTTTTGGAATTGCACTTCTCAATAGTGAAAACTCATCATTTTTCAAAACAAGCCTAAAACATGAAAATACAACAACACTTGTCTTGTCATTTTGACTAAACCATGTTTTGAAAACTTTATAAACTAATTTTATAGACTTAATAAAATATGTATAAACTGATATTGAAGTCTATAAACTAATAAAATAATATTTTCACAAAAACACCTATATTTTGATAAAATCAACAAATACGTGTGTATGATTAATATGAGCTTAAAGTATTAACACACAACTATAAACCGATACTGCAAACACTATAAACTATATACCCAAGCTTGAAGGTCTTCAATATAGCTCGACTTGGTAAACTTGCGGATGAAGCTTGAACTTGGATCTTCAACGTGAATTGCATTGCTTCATTCCACTATTTCGCCAACCTCCATTGGATATGATCGTTGAGGCTTGATTCCATCATTCCTCCAACTTATTGTTTGCCTAGAATAGATACAAAACACAAACACTAGACAAACAACAATAAATATAAATTATTTGTAAATCATCATCAAAGCAAAAGAACCCAACAATCTCCCCCTTTTTGATGATGACAAATACATTATAAAAAGAGATACATGCATAAAAGAAAATTAATATATAAATTAGAATTATCATACATATAACCAAAACAAGATATACTCACAATATTTCTCCCCCTTTGATAACATCAAAAAGGGAAAAACAAAAGAATGAAGACAGTGAAAGCTCCCCCTACAAATAAGCATGAGTGAGTATAAAACAAGTATATGGATTGCTCCCCCTATCAAAATGCCATATGGAGTATATGCAATGAAGTAAAAGGCAAAGAAATATGAGCAAACATAGATAACAGTATGCTAAGCACCACTCACATACAAGATCAAGTGAACACTCATATGTGTATCATTAATACAAAGTGTCACAAGGATCTAACACGAAGATATATATCCATAGGATATATCAAAAATGATAACAAATTTTTTTTTTGAGAAAAAGGATGGATTACCACAATGGTAATCCAGCCAGCTAAATTAACAAAAAGGTTGTTACAAAAAAAATATACACACCCCTAACCAAGAGTGTGTATTAACGTTCATAGTCAAGACTACAAAGCAAAAGTATAACCCAGCACAACTCTGTACATAACCATAGATCTCTCCCACAAGAAGAAGACCATAACCAAAAACCAAATACTAAGAGCTTCACGACTAACCAAAGTTTTAAAAAGTAGCCACCAGACAACCTCATAACAAAGCCTGAATTGAATGTAAATCATTCTAGCTGGATCACCTCATCTCCCAGACCTCTATTCTCTCTTCTATCTGCACCAACAACTTGCATTCTATCAGCACTCCTTTTCCCCATTCTTTCTTACAATCTGATAGCCCGAGCAGAGATATTTTTAGAACCTAGCCAAAATAATGAAAATGTCATAATTTTGTTCAAAAGCTCAAGAGATCTTTTCCTTTTATTAGAAAAAAGTCTATCATTTCGTTCCTGCCATACACACCAAACAAAAGAACAAATGAAGACATCTCTTTTCATTTTGCCATTATCAATCTCTCCTGCTTCCAAATTATGCCACACCTCTTTCAAAGAATTCCAATTAAAATCATCCTCAATCTTCAATTTGAATTGAATTGATCTCCATATAGAGTAAACAAACTCACACTTAATGAATAAATGTGTATGACTTTCTTCCAAATTTGAACATAAACAACATATTTTTTCTAAATGTATTCCTTTTTTTCTCAACACATCTTTTGTGTTCAAACCATGCCTGAAAGCCAACCAAACTAGAAATTTCACTTTCAAAGGAATAGGCAACTTCCATATATCTGCACAATCATACCTCAGTCCTCCATCAATTAAAAAATGATAATAAGATTTTACTGTGAAACCCCCTTTTGATTCCCACAACCATTTTCTTTTATCCTCTTTTTGCTCTAAACATATGAAATTAAGTAAATTCATTAAAGAGAAATACTATGACACTAAAGTCCCTATTAATTGTCTTTTAAACTGCAAATCTCATCTCCAGACATCATTTTCTTTCTTTCTCATACTACTTACAGTAGCAAAAGGAGAAGAAGTGTTAACAAATAAGGACGGATATATGGCTGCAAGAGTATGTGAATCTAATCATTTATTAAGCCAAAATAAAGTTTGATTTCCTTCTCCAACCTCCACTTGAGAACTGCATAGAAAGCTTTCCATATTAGTAAAAAATTTCTCCAAAAATGAGATAGAAAAACTCTTCTAGAGTAAAAATACTCAGACCAATTTTTTTCAAAATATTTGTAAAAACTAATTTGTTTTCACATACTAGGTTTTCCATCAAACCATTTCCAAATCCATTTTCCTAACAAAGCTTTATTCATAATTCTCAAATTGATAATCCCCAAACCACCACAGTATTTAGGTTTACAAACCTCTTCCCATTTAACCAAATTAGAATATCCTTTGTGATCCAAAGATCCAATCCATAAAAATCTTCTTCTCATTTTATTAATTTTATTAATAATCCAAGAAGGAAATAAAAAGAAGGAAAGCCAAAAAAGTGGCATAGAAGAAAGGACCGAGTTAACTAAAACTCGTCTACCTCCTCTTGATAATGTCTTTCCTTTCCATAATGCTAATCTACTCTCTATTTTCTCAATCAAAGGAGACCAATCATCTTTTTTTAATTTTTCAGGCCTTAAAGACACACCCAGATAAGTAATAGGAAATTTTCCACATTTACAATTCAACATAGTGGCCAGATTCTATTGTAAATCTTCATTATTCTCAAGAGCTGTAAGAACACTCTTATTAAAATTTATTTTTAAACTTGAAGCAAGTTCAAAGCAATATAAAATCAGATTCAAAATTGTCAATTGCTCTCTGTTATTCTTGCAAAAAATCAAGGTATCATCTGCATATTGTAGACAAAAAAACCTTGTGAGTCATATTAACTGGACCTAATCCTTCAATAAGTTGAGATCCAACTGCTAAAGATAACATTCTAGTAAATGAATCAGCAGCCAGCACAAATAACAAAGGTGAAAGAGGGTCTCCTTGCCGAACACATCTTTTGGGCATAATCCAATTCTCAGGTTTATCATTGATTTTGATAGCTGACATGCCTTTATTTAAGCACATATTTACCCAGTTTATCCATTTTCACCAAATTTTTTAGCTTTCAACACCTCCAAAATGAAGTTCCAATCTAACATATCATAGGCTTTTGCAAAGTCCAATTTTAGTAAAATTCCTCCCATTTTATTATTCTGAAAACAGTCATCTATAATTTCTTGAGCTGCAACTACTCCATCAAGCAAAAATTTGTTTTTAATAAAACCAGATTGCATTGGATCTATAAGCCACTTAAGCTTAGTATTCAGCCTATTGGTCAAGACCTTAGTAATAATCTTGTAAACTACATTTAAAAGACTGATAGGCCTGTAATCATTGACTGTACTAGCTTCATTTTTTTGAATAAGAACAATATGAGCATAATTAATTCTATTGATTTCTAGTTTTCCTTCATAAAACTCCTCAAAAAGCCTCATAATATCCAATTTCACAACCTCCCAAAAGACTTGGAAAAACAGAGCAGAAAAATCATTAGGACCAGGGGATTTGTTTCCATTCATATAAAAAATGGCTTTATGAACTTCCTCTTCAGAAAAAAGGAATTTTAATATCATTAGGCTCCCGATCAACTGTAGGGAATAAACAATTCCAATCCAATTGACATCTATTAGGCACATTTTGTCCAAAAATTTGTTTATAATGATTTGAAAATAATCTGTGCAATCCCATTTTCTGAGCTCACTTCAACATCATTATGAAATATTGAAGAAATCAAATTATTCCTTTTTCTGCCATTTGCAATTTTATGAAAATATGTTGTATTGTTATCTTCTTCCTTAAGCCAATGAGCTTTGGATCTTTGCTTCCACATTTGTTCTTCTTGAACAAGAATCTCATTTAATTCTATAGAAATATCATTTTTTTAATCAACTCATCATCCTCTAGATCTCTATCCTCTTCTATAACTTCCCATTCTAAGAGATTTTCTAACAAGTCTTTCTTTTTTTGTTTGACACTATAAAATTTTGATTGCACCCATTGCTTGATACATTTTCTCATAAATCTTAATTTACCAACAATGTTTTTAGCAGCCGAATCATTCCTGGGAGCACACTTCCACCAAATTGGAACATTTTTCATAAAATCTTCAGATTGCAGCCATATTTTTTCAAATCTGAATATTTTAACTTGCTGTTGATTATCTCGACAATCAAAGCAAATGGGAGCATGATCTGATAATTGACTACTAAGGCATTGTTGTCTTGATAAAGGAAAAGCATCTTCCCACTCAGAGTTGAAAAAAACTTTGTCAAGTCTAGCCATAACAGGTGATCTTCTCTTATTTGTCCAAGTAAATTTTCTTCCATGTAAAGGATTATCAAACAATTCCAATTCATTTATAACTTCCTTAAACTCTTCCATTTCTTATCTATATATGATTTGTTCTTCCTTTTCTTTTTGCAGAATTAATGGTTACATTGAAGTCTCCCACCACAACCCAAGGGCCTAAAAAGGCATTTTTAACCTTTTTAAGCTCCTGTCAAAAAAGGGCTCTCTCCCTATTACAATGAGAACCATATACAAAAGATATAGTCCATTCAAAACCCTTTTTTTTATTTTGTAACTTCACTGTCAGAACAAAATTACCCAAAGCATCTTGAATTTTCTTCCATTTATTATTATCCCATCCAATCATAATTCCACCAGAGGCCCCAATAGAGGGTAAATACATCCAATCAAACACATTACCACCCAAACTCTTTAACATGTTGTCAGTAAAACAACTAATTTTTGTCTCTTGTAAACATATAATTTCAAATTTGTTCAATTGACAGAAATCCTTAATTCCAAATCTTTTTGAACTCAAACCCAAACCTCTAACATTCCATGTAACTAACATTAGAGAGCATCAAAACTCCTCAAAAACGAACTAGAGTCTACTCAGAGGTAGCTCTTTCTTGTTCCATCAGCCACAGTTTTTTAATAGGGTTAAAATCCCCCTGAGGCTCAAGAATAATAGCACATTTAGAAAAAAAATTTATAACTGCTTATTAAAGGAAGCATCAAATAAAATAGGAACAAAATTAGATCCTAGAGAAGAGGAATTTTCACCTGAACCACTAGAAGAAGCCCCTGGAGTAAAATTTTCAATATTTTTCATTGTAGCTCTTGAAGTGGCCCTATCCAAAGCAGTCATTGGTTCCATATCCACAAATCTTGAACATCTCCTGACAAATGTAACTTTTGGATAAGTATCAAAATCTATAGGTGGCAAAGAATTTAGAGGCTGAATTATAGGAATGTCATCTTCCTTCTCTTGATTTTCTTCATTGTTGGAATGAGCTGGAAGAGCCAACCATTTCTCAGCTTCATTAATATTCTCAATCATGGTAAAGTTGTCTGTAGATTCCTCCTCTACAATCACCTCTTTTCCTTTGTGAATCACCTTATCCTCCCTAATGGGAGACACATTAATCTCCCATTAGACAAATTTTTAAAACTAAAAATCAAGGATTAAAAATCATAAATCAAGAATCAAATGATTTGTCAATAAATCCAAAGGAAAATTCATAAGTTATCAAACCATAAATCATGATTGATTGAGAACATATAGAAATGCATTATTATGAGAATGATGTCTCAATACATGATAACAAAGTATATATATCTAAAAAGTGTTTGATCAAAAGAAAAAATCATTTTTGAAAAACTTGATCAAAGCATATAAGGAATACATTATAAACCATAAATAGATGATCTAGAAGCTCAAACACATAAATATCATCATAAGAGTGTTTTATAATGATCCCATAAACACAAACACATTGTTTAAACATAAAAATTGAAAAACAAGGTATACTAATAAAAAAATGATGTTTTAGTAAAAAAAAATCATCTTGATTAAAATTGTATTAATTCATAAAGGATAAAAAATTAAAGTCTAGGAAGAGAATCATGAAAAAATATGAATGATAATTTTTCAAATCAAATACTAAGTATAAAATTATTTTCAATTTATAAAACTTAAATAAAAAACATCTTTAAGAACATGAAAACTAAAAAGCTAAAGAATTTGTTCTTAAAGATTAAACATGTTTTGGTACCCTATTACTCTTAGTACCTAAGAGTCTAGGGACATGACCCTTATTGTTAAAGCTCAAAGCCCTAGGGTTATGAACCCTTTTGGGCATATTTTGTGCACTAATCCGGTCATAACAATAATTGCTCAAATAACCTTTCCGATTACAATAAGTGCAATAAAAGAGGCCCATTTGTTTTTGTGGACCATATGGATGTACACATGGAACATTTGCAAAAATAGATTATTTTTTAAAATTATTTTGCAAATGGGAAACTCTTTTTAAATCAAAACAAAATTTGGTCAAATGACCAAAATAACCACAAAACTCATATTTGTACACATGGGTATGTTTATGATGATTTATATGTGTGTGTAGATATGAATGTGATGATGAAGCTTGATGAGATGCACAAGAAGAATTAATATGAACCTTATTGGGTTTATGTGTATCATAGCAAAATTTAGTAAGATGACCTTTTAGGCCGCAAATAGAGTATTTGTAAACTTTGCTATATATGTGTGCATAATGAGTGGATGATTTAGACTTAGATTTAGCACACATATTCATAAGATTCTTATGATTATCAATGCATGAAGTTAATATTGAATCTAAAGGTGATATGTGATTTTTGACAAGGTTCAACTCAACATTAGGTATGACATCATTGATAATAGAAGTAGAGCATGTATGGTTATTAAATTCATTTCTAATGCATTCTACTTCTAGCATGGCATCTTGATTAGCATGAGTTAAGCTAGCAATAGAAGAGCTCTAATTTTTATTTTCCAAAATTAACATATCATTATTTTCTTTAAGTGTAACTTTCTCTTTAGCAATAATATCAAATTTGGAACCTAGCAACTCATGATCGGATTTTAATTCTACATGCTTGCTTTTAAGATCAATAAAGTCATTTTGCAATTTCTTGTAGGCATGCGCTAATCTATCATATGCACAAGAGAGTTCATTAATAGTTAATTCACTTTTGGATTCCGAATCGCTTACCACACTAGGGCTATCGCCTAGTGGTCGTGTGCACGATAAGGCTCCATGTGAACTTGAAGAGGGAACCACCAAAGATCGTCGGATCGTCTCCAAGTTCTCTTGAAGTGCTTTAAAAAGTTTCCATATTGTATAAGAACTATCAAAATGAGCAAGTTCGTTAGAAATACATAATCAAAAAGTATTATGCATAAATTCTAACACCAATTTGTTCATTGTAAACATCATTTTATCATGATTGCTTCACTTGGATTTTTCCAAAGTGGGCACAATGTAAGCACAATCAATAACTTCCCACAAATCTATATTTTTAGATTGAACAAATATTTTGAATCTAAAGTACCATTGATCATAAGGAAAGTTTCTACATTTTGGAGTAACACTAGGGTCATAGCCTAAACAAGGTGCACAATGCATATCCATAATATGTATATATATTCAAGCAAGATAACAATAAACCTCAAAACTATATTAGCACAAAAAGATAACTTGGATCTTTAACTCAAGGTGATTAGACCTTAAATCAAAGAGCATCAAGCTCTGATACCAATTGAAAGCACACTATTACCACTAGGAAAGAACCCTAGAGGGGGGGTGAATAGGGTTTATACTAATCTAATCCGATTTATGCTAATTTAAAACTTATTAACAAATATATCCTAGCAAATTAGATATGCAACACTTAATATACAAGGATATCAAACTAAGGGCGATATAAACACAAAGAAATATAAACAAGATAGTGGAAAATATAAACAATAAGCAATTGACAAAGGCGATATAAGATGAACACAAAAATAAGTGCACTAATGCAAACTGAAACAAGCGATATGATCACGGAGTTTGGTCCGTACGACCTACGTCTCCGCTCCTCACCTCGAGGAGATCTCCACTATCACAACCGAGTTTTCTACGCTCACCCGAATAACGTTTACACCTCACACTCGGTTTTATAGCTCACCAAAAACTTTACAACACTCACAATGTAAATAAACTAACTACTACATCAAGGGTTGGTCTCTAACCCGTGTCTCCCTCAAGTGTTTGGAATTAAAACCTCTCTCTAAGCATTATCAACAACCCCACTCCTCTTGGGATGACCCCGTTTCTCACCACACACTCCTCTTAGTGTACTAGTGTATTACAAAGTGATCTACATAATTAGGCTCTCTACAACAAATGGTTGTTCTCTAAACAAGGTGAGAACTCAATTAAGCACAACTCAAAGTTACAATCTCTCACAACCCCAATATACTATGTATGTAAATAATAAAAGCTCAAGTGGGTGTGTGTAACAATGAGATTTAATAAAATAAACTAAACTAAAATAAATCTAAATTTAAGGAAATATAAAACAAACAAACAAATAGCTAGATAAGAGTTTAGAAAAACTTCTCTAGATGATAACATGAGAGAGGGAGAAGAGTGAATGCTCAAACACCAATAGATGATCTCCACTTGCTCTTGTAAAATTATCTTCACAAACTTGAAACTCAAAAAATGCTTAAAAGCTTTTTAAACAAACTTAAACCAAACTTTAAACCCTTGTTAAACTTTCTTAAAACATTCTCTTGGAAATATTTGGTCTGAGATATGAGGAGTATTTATGGAGACCCTAAGACACAAGAAAAATAGAGCAAAAAGACTAAAAACCCATAACTAGAACAGACTGGAAAAAACTAGTCGTTACAGCATCAGTCGACTGACGGCTTTTATCAGTCGACTGATGAGTTGACCGTTAGATGCGTTTTCTAGCTCATTACTCGACTGACGACCTTATCAGTCGATTGATGACCTCATCAGTCGACTGGTTAGTTGATTAAAATAAAACATAATGTTTTTGTTATTCCAGGTGTTTTTTCAGTTGACTGAACTCATTCATCAGTCGACAGATAACACTGTATCAGCCTGAAATGAACAGTAAAACTAATTTTTGAAGTACCTTTAAAATAACAAATAAATTTCAAAAAATATAAAACTTTAGGAAATTATTGTAAATATATAAATGAACATGTTACAAAAGGAATTTTTGGATTTGCACTTCTCAATAGCGAAAACTCATCATTTTTCAAAACAAGCCCAAAACATAAAAATACAACAACACTTGTTTTGTCATTTTGACTAAACCATATTTTGAAAACTTTATAAACTGATTTTATAGATTTAATAAAATATGTATAAACTGATATTAATGTCTATAAACTAATAAAATAATATTTTCATAAAAACACCTATATTTTGATAAAATCAACAAATACGTGTGTGTGATTAATATAGGCTTAAAGTATTAACACACAAGTATAAACTTATACTACAAACACTATAAACTATATACCCAAGCTTAAAGATCTTCAATATAGCTCGACTTGGTAAACTTGCGGATGAAGCTTGAACTTGGATCTTCAACGTGAATTGCAGTGCTTCACTCCACTATTCCGTTAACCTCCATTGGATATGATCGTTAAGGCTCGATTCCATCTATCCTCCAACTTATTATTTGCCTAGAATAGATACAAAACACAAGTACTAAACAAATAAGATTAGATGTAAATTGTTTGTAAATCATCATCAAAACAAAAGGACCTAACACATGATATATATATGAAAGTTTCCTTGTTTAGATTATTCCCTCGACATACTCATCTCCTGTTATGCGTTTCTAAATCTTAACTCCTCTTAGTATATGGTAAATGATATAGGTAGATTATGCATATTATAGGTAAAACCTCTATTATATGCGTTAGCCCTTCTCCTGGGGGTGGACGGAGATGTTCTTGCTAGTACTCTGATGCTATTGTAAACTCTATAAATCGAGATTGTTTAGGGTTTTTAAAGGGGGGATTGTTAGAGATGTAGATCTAAGGAGATTAGGTCTAAGAGAGATCAGTTTTGATCAGATGTGAGATTATAATCTAGATATTAGGGTTTACAGAGAATAGAGAGTTTGTTATTTATTCTAGTAAGATTGTGAGGGAGAGATTTTGTAATCTTTGATTCTTCATAATTTACAGAAGGTATTTTCTTTCGCCAATTGAATTGTTCTTGTATTTTCTATTGTCTTCTTCTCAACTCATCTTTGGTAATTCCGTGACCAAGGGTGCTCACACGACAACTCGTATAAGGTTGGTATCAGAGTGATCAAATCCTGTGAAGGGGGCATCCTATGTATGATCCTTACTCGATCGCAATAAAAGAAGCGTGGCGAGATCCTTATTCCTTTAGAAGGAGTCCAAAGATTATGGAAGAAGAAGATGACTAAAGGAAAAAAGATGGAGGGGCTCGAGAGTTTCCTCAGCTAAAGTTCTAACTTGAATGGAACTTCAAGTTCCTAAGGAGGGGAGCCATGATACGGGTGTATCTTCTTCTCTACTTCGGGAGCTTAGCAATCCTTATGGAAGCTTGAGGAAGGATGATTCTCATGATATCTTAGGAATAAGAGCGTTGATGGAGCCGTAGAAGGCGGCAAAAGAAGTCAGAAGGAGCGAAATGCAGAAGAATAGGAAAACAGGTTTGGGTTCTGCCCGTTCGACCGCGACACACATGTGATATAGGTGTATCTCTCTTTGGAACTTAGCGATCTTCATGGGAGCTTTAGGATAGATGATTCTCATGATAGCATGAGAATAGAGGTGTAAAATAGTATAGTGAAACGCAGGAGGAAGCGTGGAACGAGACGACGAGCAGCAGATTTGAAGAATCCAGTTTTCAGCTCGTGAGTCGACTCATACATGTACATGAGTCGACTCATCAGGTTTAGTCGACTCATGACTGTCATGAGTCGACTCGTCATGAGTCGACTCACGAAATCAAGCCCTGTTAACAAAAGTCTCTGACCAGTCGACTCATCAGTTATGAGTCGACTCATATGAGGTCATGAGTCGACTCATCTCAGTCATGAGTCGACTCAACGATAGTTTCCTGGTTTGTTTGGGTTTCTGTTCACACGAATTCCTGTTAGGGTTTGGTCTGGTTATTTACCAAATTACCATCCATATTTGTACACCTATTTAAAGGGTTGTTTAGGGTTTCTAAACATAATCTTAGATCAGAGAGAATCAGATAGATTCAAAGAGAGATTCTAATCAAGAGAGATTAGGGTTTAGAGAGAATTAAGAGTTTGTTCTCGATTCTAGTGAGATTGTGAGAGAGGGATTGTAATCTTTTTATACTCATAATCTAGAGAAGATAATTTCCTTCACCATATACTGAATTATGCTTGTATTTCTATCATCCTCTTCTCAACCCACCTTTGATAATTCTGCGATCAAAGGTGCTCGCACGGCAACTCGCATCAACATGCCGGTTGACCAAAAACCGGCACGGTGTAGGGTTTTGCAGACAAGCTTTGGCTGGTCGACCAGGCCAAGATCGACGGTCGACCAGATCATGTTCCTGGGCTTTCCTGGTTTATTTTGGATTCTATTTTGACGGGGATTCCTGATCCTTTTGGGCTTGTTTATTTATAAGTCTGCTATCCACGTTGTAAACTTAATAAATAGAGATTATTTAGGGTTTCTAAAAGGGGGATTGTTAGAGATGTAGATCTAAGGAGATTTGGTCTAAGAGAGATCATTTTTGATCAGATGTGAGATTCTAATCTAGAGATTAAGGTTTAGAGAGAATAGAGAGTATGTTCTTTAATCTAGTGAGATTGTGAGGGTGAGATTTTGTAATCTTTGATTCTTCATAATCTAGAGGAGGTATCTTCCTGTGCCAATTAAATTGTTCTTGTATTTTCTATCATCTTCTTCTCAACCCACTTTTAGTAATTCCATGACCAAGGGTGCTCACATAGTGACTCGTATCAGGTTGGTATTAGAGTGATATGATCCTGTAAAGGTGACATCCTGTGTATGATCCTTACTCGATCGTAATACAAGAAGCGTGGCGAGATACTTATTCCTTTGGAAGTAGTCCAGAGATTAAGGAAGAAGAAGATGACTGAAGGCAACAAAGATGTAGGGGCTCGAGAGTTTCCTCGGCTGAAGTTCTAACTTGAACGAGACTTCAAGTTCCGAAAGAGGGGATCCATGACACGCGTGTATCTTCTTCTCTGATTTAGGAGTTTAGTGATCCTCATGGAAGCTTAAGGATAGATGATTCTTATGATATCTTGGGAATAAGAGCATAGATGGAGCCCTAGAAGGTGGTGAAAGAAAACAGAAGGAGCGAAATGTAGAAGAATAGGAAAACAGGTTTCGGTTCTGCCCGTTTGACCACGACACACATGCCAGTTGACCAAAAACCTGCACGGTGTAGGGTTTTGGAGACAAGCTTTGGCTGATCGACCAGGCCAAGATCGACGGTCAACTGGATCACGTTCCTAGGCTTTCCTGGTTTATTATGGATTCTATTTTGACGGGGATTCCTGATCCTTTTGGGCTTGTTTATTTACAAGTTTGCCATCCACGCTGTAAACTCTATAAATAGAGATTGTTTAGAGTTTCTAAAGGGGGGATTGTTAGAGATGTAGATCTAAGGAGATTAGGTCTAAGAGAGATCAGTTTTGATCAAATGTGAGATTATAATCTAGATATTAGGGTTTAGAGAGAATAGAGAGTTTGTTATTTATTCTAGTAAGATTGTGAGGGAGAGATTTTGCAATCTTTAATTCTTTATAATCTAGAGAAGGTATTTTCCTTCGCCAATTCAATTATTCTTGTGTTTTCTATCGTCTTCTTCTCAACCCACCTTTGGTAATTCCGCGACTAGGATGCTCTCATGACGACTCGTATCACTAGCGGGGACCAAGTTCCATATATTCTTGTAGCATGTACAAAAGAGGATTCAGTCTATTACTCTTCTGGTAGGATATCTCACCATTTGGTTGAAGAAGTGTGTCGTCCCTTATCAGTTTTCCAACGCTTTACCGATAGAAGTTCTCTTCCCGGCCGTCCAGCTAGCTTATGGGAAGGATCTCTCTTTGCTTCTTATGATGGTTACTGATATTCACCATGAGCTTAGATACCTGGTTGATGGCTTTACACAAGTGGGGCCCAACCATCGACCGAGATCCCTTTCATTAAGGTCGAGCTCCCATATGCATATTTGATGACATGGCTCATCCTTCATCCCCCCGATTTGATGTCAATACTGAGCACCACCGAAACCTCCGTGTCCCTCCTACAATTCTTAGAAGAGAGCAAATGGTTTTCGAAGACTTTCACTGAGGCGAAGCAAGAGCTTCAGATACATAAGTGTTGGGAATTCTTCAAGTGTTTTCCTTATTTCTCTAGTCGTTATGACGAGGTATTGATTAATGAAGAGGAGCCTGGAACAGGCCGTACTTCCCTTGATGTAGGATGTTTCTGATGGTTAGTGAATATCCGCCCTGGGTATCTTGTCTTTCAGGTGAAAGGACGTTGTAACATAGAGCCTTATTTACCTTGTTGGTTTGCTCGTCAGCTTGGTTATGACCAATTGTACGTCAGTAATCCTAACCGAGGCTTGAGGATTGAGGGTGGTCTCATAGACGGTGTTCGAGCATGGCTCTAGCATTTGACTGGTTGCACGGGCTCCACTTTTACTCTCCCTGCATCTAGGCGTAAGACACAACTTACTTTCCTCAGCTGCAAGTGGCTCATTGCTATGAATGAGCTTGTGAAACTGAGGGACATTACAGAGTTGGAGGCCAAAGATTTAGTTCAAGCTGCTGCTAAGGCTGCCCGTGATGCTGAGCTTTTGAAGAAGCAGGGGAAGAAGCCTGTCAAGCCTTTCTGCAAAGGCAGACATAGTGTAGAGGATGAGGAGGACCTCCTTCCTACTGATGACGAAGAGGAGACTTTTGAAGAAGACCTTGGAGATATGGATATCGGATTTGGTGGTTATGAGGAAGAGCTTGAGACAGGTCTGCCAGACTCTTTCTTCTCAGAATTACTGATCAGGCATTTGCTTGTCGGGCTCAGCAATCTATCTTTCCTAAACCTCCACCGGCTCCACAAAAGCCGAAGCGAGAGGTTTTGTTTACTTATCCTAACAAGATGACTCCTGTTACTCCAGGTAGGATGGTTGAAAAAGAAGAGCCTCTTATTTTCCATCGTGTGAGACCTCGGTCTGCCGCTGAGGCTTCTGCACGGATTCACGTGCATGCCAAATCTAAGCACACGAGACCTGCTACCCACATGGAGGCTCGATCCCCAAAGCAGAAGAAGACGGTGTGTAAGTCATATACCGATCCGTGTACTTGAGATGCAGAGTTACATGGCAATGTAGCTACCGGTGGAGAAGGTAACACTTCACCATTGTGCACCTTTTGGTCATTTAACTTGCAAACTCTTCAGACTTAATCATGTTTCATGTTTTCAGGGGGTCGCGGAGAAGGTAAATTCTCGTACGACTCTATCTTCTCTAACTTTACCCATTTCAAAGGCCTGAGCTTTATGCAGCAGATGTGTGAGGTTATTGATGAAGAGCTCGTGCATGTTGGAGTTAGTGAAGGTGTTAGCCAGGGTACCAATAGTGAGTCGAAGATTCCAAGTCTAGGTATATCTAACATCGGTAATATACAATTCAAATAGCAACAATAGCAACTAAGGGAGTTAAGTAATTCAAAACTTGTTCCCCCTTTAATTGTTTCCATGCTTCATTATCTTTTAGACAAAATGAAGGATACAGGCACGAGTGTCGAGGCAAAAGATCCTGCTACTACTGCTGGAGGTGAATCTAATTCCCACTATTGTGAATTCAAGCTTCTTTCTCTCTGCTCAACATTTAGGCTCTTGTGTAGATGCCACAATGGAGGGACCGGTTGAGGAAGAAGTTTTCCATGGTATGGACACTAGAGGATCGAGTGAACATACATTTGTCTTAGCACCGAGCTTCTCAGGATCTGATCACTTGCTTGTTGATATGTTGGTAGAGCAAGCCACTCATGAGGTTGAAGGATCATCCCTTGAGGGTGGTTCATCTGTGGGTATACATATAATCTAGACTTTATTTGTTAATATATTATTATTTTTACTTAACCACAGGGAGTTTTAATTATAGGACCAGCTACTAAGGCTGATACAACTACCATCATCGGTGTTTCTGACCAACTTGAGGGTTTTGTCCCTTCGTCGTTGGAGGGAGCCATGGCTACAGTTCAGCCACCTAGTTCTCAGCTTCGGGTTATTATCCCTTTAGATCTGTTAGTTATTGACGTCGCGAGATCATCTAGAGGAGTTGATATACCGATGAATGTTATATCTACCACAATTTTATTAGTTATGGAGGTGGGATTGGCGGAGCCAAGCACGGAGTGTCGAACTGAAGGGACTTCTGCTGGCGCTGGTAAGTTCATAACTTGCTCTGAGTTTCCAGACAATATTTTAGAATTTCTTATCCCTCTGCAAAATTATTTATAGGGCTTCTATCATCCTCATATGAGCACATCATGGCTTTGTTGTCCGATACTGATCCAAGCAAAGACATATTCCGTATGGATCTCGATAGTTTTGTTACCTTTGTTGGCAGAATGATTAAGAAGATCCTTCATCAGGGATATTGTTTTGATCAGTTCAGGCGATCTCTCGCTCACCATATGATGATGATTAGAGAAGAGGATAGTCAGAGTTAGCTGATTCCCTCACTGCAGATTTCATCATATTAGAGCGTGAATTCCAAGAGTTGGGGGAGTTGAAGGCTAAAGGCGCTTCTTCTTTTATGGCTACTCAGTTGGAGTCTGAGCTGAAGCAATGGCATGACACCAAAGTATCTATTGGGAGTGAACTTCAGTCACAGGAGGTCTCTGTTATGCAGATGATGGCCAATCTCTCAATGAAGGACAAGGCTAGGGCTGAATTACTTAGCTCTATAGCCTCAGCCAATGAGAAGATAGCTGATCTTAAAAAGGCCCTTAAGTACACTAAAAAATCTTGTACCATTCTTGAAGACGAACTAGCAGACACCGAAAGCTCCCGAAGACAGACACTTGAGAAGCTGGAGCCTTCACAGAAGAACCTGTCCAAGTTAAGAAGCGAATCTATGAGGATATTAGACAATTCTAAAGATTCCATCCGAGTTGATCTACGGGCTAAGCTTGAGCAGACTTATGCAGATAAGCTCTCTTGGTTGGAGCTTCAGATTTCAGTCATAGATTGCATTCGGATTGATAGCATTCATTCTTGTATCTTCATTTTGATTGGTCTTTATTAATAAAAACAAAGCCTTTTACTTAGCACATTTCTCTTTTTATTATGATTTTCATCCCATCTGGGATAAATAATCACAATACTTATAGGATTTTTAGCAAACCGTTAGTCGTCAATGGATTTAGTGTACCTTTACCGATGACCGTTTGAATCGGACTAGCATGCAGATTGTTTAAACCCGCTCCGCATGTAACGTTTTGCTAAAAGAATGAATTCTTTTAGACTTAGTGCTATAATTTTGAATATATAGACTTAATCATCCCTCGCGGGATGCTCATAGGATTTTAGCAAACCCTCAGCCCTCAACGGATTTGATTCGCATTTACCGATTACCGTTTGAATCGGGCTAGCAAGTGAATTATTAAAATCCGTTTCACATGCAATGTTACGCAAGGAGAATAAACTCTCTTAGACTTGATGCTATGATTTTGAATACATAGACATTATTGTCTTCACGGGAACGAATCACCCGGCAACACGTATTAGGCATAGACTTATCTCTATTTAGGGATCGAGATAAATTCCCCCAGACATGAATTCTGGTGTTTTTTTCACAGAAAAGATTAACTGGTAACGCGTGTTAGGTGTAGACTTATCTCTATTTAGGGATCGAGATAAATTCCCCCAGAATGAATTCTGGTGTTCTTTTCATGGAGAAAGGTTAACTGGCAACGCGTGTTAGGCGTAGACTTATCTCTATTTAGGGATCGAGATAAATTCCCCTAGAATAAATTCTGGTGTACATGTACATGGAGAAAGGTTAACCGACAACGCATGTTAGACGTTTACTTATCTTTACTTAGTATTCGAGAAAAAATTTCTTGTACATATAAGGCACGGATTTTGGCTTTATTAATAACAGTCTGCCACGATGTCAAATACGTAGGCTTTTGTCTTCACAGTAAAAGACTAACTAGCAACGTATGTTAGGCGTAGGCTTATCTCTACTTAGGATTCGAAATAAAATCCTCCAGAATAAATTCTGGTGTCTTTTTTGCGGTGGAAGACTAACCAACAATGCGTGTTAGGTGTAGACTTATCTCTGTTTAGGAGTCGAGATAAAGTTCCCTATGCAGGAGAGACATGAATTTGTGATGTTGAGAGATTGTGTCTTCTCTTGGGGCAAAGACGAACCTGATGCTAGAGAGGAAGAATTTTATATTCTATCTCTAGGTCTTCTTTTAGGGTAAAGACGAATGTGATGCTAGAGAGGAAGAATTTTATATTCTATCTCTAGGTCTACTTTTGGGATAAAGACGAACCCGATGCTAGAGAGAAAGAATTTCATATTGTCTCTCCAGGTCTTCTATTGGGGTAAAGATGAACCCAATGCTAGAGAGAAAGAATTTTATATTCTGTCTCTTGATCTGAAGACAAATTTCTCATTTATCAAGATGATGCTGGAGAGGAAAATTTTTATATTCTATCTCTTGCTACAAAAAAAACTCAAAGTAGGATCTCCACTTTGAGAATCGAGAAAGGTGAAACTAAGAGTGGGATCTCCACTCTGAGAAGTGAAGAGATCTGGATAACCTTAACCTTTTTAGGATTAGTTACTCGATCTAAAGACAAATTTCTTATTTATCGAGATAAAATTCTAACTTAGGTATAAACCGTGGAAATGTTTAACCAAGTGGGAGCTTGAGACGATCCTTATAGGTTTGATCGTTCAATTTGGGTGGACGCCTTTTGTTCATCGAAAGGGAAATCTAATTTTGAAAGTGGACCTCTCGTTCATTGAAGGAATCAAGATGAGATTTTGGCTTTGGTCCTGACTATAGGAAGGTTTGACCAAGAAACAATGGGAGTGAAGATACAAATAACATTGGGAATGTTGATTTGTACAAATCACTAAGTGGGGATTTTTGGTGTCAAATGGTTAGGACTTAATATGAAGGGGTTTGATAATCATCATGGATCAGCAGATTGAAATTTTGGACGTGATGTTAGGACTTCAACAGTAAGAATGTTAAGTACACAGACACAGTGGGAGTTTGGATGGACTCAGCAGAATGAATTTTTGTGGACCCACTATCAGTTAACTTAATCAGTGAAGGACTTTGCGGTAGAGGATTGTGAATCAAGCACTCCATAGGTGCATCATGGGAGTTTTGTGAGTGAAGATTAGCCAAATGAGGTCATTGCATCTCATCTCAATAAAAGAGTGCTCGAAATGTCACAGCGGGAAGGTCTTAGTCATCCTAGAAATGATTAAATAGCCACAGTAGGAAGTTCTTAATCATTTTTATTATGATTAAGAATAAATTATTCAGATGATTGGTCCTCATCCTAGATAATCAGTCAATCTCAGGTTATCCTTAAAAATACCATGGATAGCAATCTTTAGGAACTTCCCATTAAATAGGTTATCCCGAATGTACTAGGGATAGTACTTCTTCAGAAACTTCCTATTTATTGACATCAAAAGTTTGTCATTTTTTCGATGACCAAGCAATATGCGTCGTTCGAGTAAACTATTTCTATCATGAATGGTCCTTCCTATTTGGGTTAGAATTTTCTCTTCTTCTTGGAATTGAGAATTATCGGTCGTCGAACGGCAATGACCAATTCTCCTTCCTTAAAGCTCCATTGTCAAACTTTCTTTTCGAAAGCCCTAGAGATTCTGCGTTGATAAAATTGAATTTTTTGCTGAGCTTCCAAGCGATTTTCATCTAACATCTCGAGTTCTTCAAGACGTTTTTGATGTTTTTCATCGGTCATCATCCATGTTGCTAGAGCAATACGCAAAGATGGAATTTGAATCTCTAACGGGAGGACAACTTTACACCCATATACTAGAGAGTATGGGGTTACCCAAGTAGGCATGCAGATTGTGGTGCGATAGGCCCAGAGAGTTTCGCCAAGTTTGTCATCCTAGTCTTGTTTGCTAGTTTTCACGAACTTTGACAAAATCTTTATGATTGTCTTGTTGAAGGCTTTAGCCAATCCGTTTGTAGTGGGATTGTATGTTGTTGACGAGACGTCTTCAATTCTAACTTCCCGCAGAATTTGATGAAAGCGTTACTGATAAACTGAGGGCCCTTGTCATGCACAATTCACCACGGAACACCATATCGATAGATAATGTGGTGTTTAATGAATGCGACAACATTACTAGTCTTCACTTCTTTAAGCGGAATCGCTTTGTCCCACTTGGAGAAGTAATCAGTAATTGCCAAGATGAAGCGATCACCTTTAAACAACAGTGGGGAAATAGGACCGATAATATCCATTCCCCATGTCTCAAATGGCCATGAAGTAGCCAAAGGGTGCAAATGTTCCGGGGGGTTGGTGCATATAATTTGCATGTACTTGACACGCGTGGCATCCCCGGGCATAGTCAACTATGTTCTTGACAATGGTTGGCCAATAATATCCTATTCTTTTGAGTCGATCGCAGAGTTTGGGACCGGATTAGTGCGCACCGCAGGTTCGGTCATGCGCTTCCTTAAGAGATTTCTCCACCTCTTTGGTTGAAATACATCGGAGTAGCATACCGTCATATGCACGACGATGCAGTGTCTGGCTCACCGTATTATAATAAAATCTCGGTGCACTTTGCCGGACTGAGTCTCTTTCTTTTATGTCTTTTGGTAAAATACAGTGTAAGACATAATCAATAATAGGGAAACGCTAGTCTCGGGGTTCAAGTTTGATTCTGGTCGTGTGTGCTTCTTTGGCACCCAAGGTGCACTCTGGTATGAAGTGTTGATGAGTTCTTACGATGACCAATTGTTTCATTTCGGAAGGCTGTGCCAGAGATACTGCTAATGTCGCCAGTGGATCTGCATGTGCATGTTGGAGACACTAGATGTATCGATGAAAAATCCTTCAAACGAGTCTACCATCTCAACGGTCACCTTATGGTACAGAATCAGGCTTAGGTTTTTGACTTCATACTCTCCACACATTTGGTTGAGTATTAGTTGAGAATCACCAAAAGCTTCGAGATACTCGACCCCTAGTGTAACGCCCCTCCTATGGGAGGTATATAAAAATTTGAGCATGACCTATCTATAATAAGAAGGGTCGACCTGCTAAATTTTTATGCACATCACAACATAGATATACTGAAGGGAGAACAATAAAGCAGTGGAGATGCATATGCAATACCCAAGATCATGAGGTTGACAGCAGAGTCCATAGAATACCAAAATAGGAGAGAACTAAAGGGTAATACAAAATATTACAATAATAGCAGTGGCTACAACATTAATACATGTTTATAAGTCAAAGGTACTACAAAAGTGAACATAAATTAACCCCTACTAAGATTTTTCTCTGAAGCTAATCTTCAAATTCAGGGTCTGCAATGCCCTTATCCTTGCCAGTTGTATGACCTATGAGTAGATTCAGAAGGGGTGAGCCTAAGGCCCAATAGGTAACCATAAAAATCTCGGGTACAATCCAAGGGAACGAATGAAAATGATAGACATAGATATCAAAGTTGAACAACGGGGTCTCAACATTAAGTTGCCATTCTTATATCGTAATCATTGACCAAAGTGAAATAACATGTAAAAATGAATAATCAAGATCTAATATTTAGGATTCCAAACTCCCCAATCATGGGATAATCAATAAACCGTGCATGCCTTTATACACCCACCGGTGAGCGTCCTCACACAGGGCATTGTCCCACCGGGACACTATAACATTACCACCCACCGGTGAAGCTTACTTCACACAGGGAATAATCCATGAATATAGACAATCAATCATCAACAAAGAGAGGAATACTATCATCATCAATAGTTGAACCATCGAATCAATTCGAATTGTTGCAATGAATTCATTCAAGAATATTGAAGGTATAAAACTAAAATAAACAACATTAGGATAACAATGATTAACTAATCAACAACGAGCCCATGCATGAGGTGAATCAAATAGGAATATTATGAAAGTGATAAGATATACAATTAGCATGGGAAACTAACTCGTAGGAAATTTAAGAAAGTAATCAATCGAACTCTCAAAGACTTGAGAGGAAACAATGAAAGGTTACCTACTGATTATGCCGGGATCCTCTCGGCCAATGAATGCATCCAAGATTCTCTGTCCTATATATATATATATATATATATATATATATATATATATA
>BQKN01064981.1:143565-160575 GCA_022839385.1 Asparagus kiusianus | reverse complement strand
ATATATATATATATATATATATATATATATACCCACATGAGATTCTAGACACTATGTCTTTTAAAATTTTAACTTAAAACTTATATTATGGTATAAGCTACACCCTAGATGATTGCATATAATATCTCTAATATGCACAGCAACACAAGTAGTGTACATGCAACAGATTTAGGTGAATAGATGGTATAACAATTGATATCCAAAATACATGAAACTAGTCCCAAACGACTCTATTATGAGTTTAATTTAATAATATAAAACTTTTATATCAATGCATTGTGTATAGTAAGAGTTATGCTCTCAGCAAAACTACATATATCAAAACTGTAGCAGAAAAACATAAGTTACTATCTGAAATGAATAATTCACTTTGGGTACTTAACACTATACAAATGAGCTCATATTTGGTATATAAGTGATATGATGGGTTAGATTCCAAGTCCAATTAGTTTTATCAAACTTTCAATTTTATAATGCATGTTACATGCAAAACAACACAAGGGGGTAGACTGGAATTGCCAGTACATATACTAGGTATTAGAACTAGGTTTAGACTTACCAAACATTACTCAAATTAATTAAAACTCACATCAACAGAAAGTCAATTGAGTCTAATTTTAGGAATAGAAAGAATTTTATGCATGCATTGTATATGTTGAGATATATGCTCTTTACAAAGGATATAACTCAGGCAGACACTTTCAGACACATGCACTGAGTTAAACTATATTTTCAAACAAGTAAATGATCTTAGAATAAAACAAACAGAGTCTCAAATTAAAGCCACAAAAGTGTAGTTTCTATAACAGAAAGAATTTCATGCATGCATGGTATATGTTGAGATATATGCTCTTTACAAAGGACATAACTCAGGCAGACAGTTTCAGACACATGCACTGAGATAAACCATACTTTCAAACTAGTAAATGATTTTAGAATTAAACAAAAAGGGTCTCAAATTAAATCTATGAAAGTGTAGTTTCTAGAACAGAAATAATTTCTTCATTTGGATATATACAAAGAAAGTTATGATCTATTTACTGGTAGTGTATCTTGCTGAAAATTTCTGCACGAAATTCTGTTTCAAGATAAATTTGACATGCATGCCCTAAAATGTTACATGCAAGACCCCAAGTGTAATATAACTATGATTATTAATTTAATTCAGTTCTAAATGATGGAATGAAAGATTTTTTTAGATATTATACCTTAGAATACTCTTTCCTCCCTTTCTAAGCTTCAACGAACCCCTTCTTTACTATCCTTGAGCTCCCTCTTCTTCTTCAAGGTAAGCAAGGGTTTAGGGTGAAAAAGAATGAATGAGGAAGAGGATATAGAGGAGGGTTTCTGCTAGCCAGATATAGAGTGAAAGAGAGAGAGATATGATAGGATTCTCTTGGAAGAGTAAGAGATGTGAAAGGTTGAGTGGTTGACTAGCTTTTTCCCCATGCACTAATCTCTTGCAATAATGAGTTCTTGAGGGTTTAAAATGTAAAATACTCCCACTAAAATAACTGACCAAAATTAAACAATTATGTTAATTAGAGTGTTCAAATTAGGTATGTAATAATTTAGTTATCTCTAATCACGGTTTAAAGCATGGTTAACTTAGGTTTACATGCTAAGTTTGTATGCATGCTATGACTTAGTTAACTAGATCACAATATGAGAATTAGCTAAGTTTAAATCCTCATACTAGAAGATTATATGAGATACAATAAAGAGAAAAAATACACTAATTTATGGATTGGTATCGGTAACGGTATCCCATCAATGAAAGAAAAAAATGGGATGTTACACCTAGCTCTTTGGCGAAACTGAGTCCAATGAGCAGCGCGTTATACTCGACTACATTGTTAGAGCATTTCCTAATTAATGAGTAGGCTTGGGGTATCACATGCTTCTCTGGGGATTAAGACAACTCTGGCTCCCGTAGAGACTTTAGAATTACCAGGAACACTCACCACATTGGTCGCTCGAGAAGCACCATCGAAGTACAATTGCCACACTTAATGATGCAAGGTAGTATTGACTTTGTGGGTTTCATCTAGTAAATTTTTATATAATTCGTCTATGTCCGTTGTAGGGTTAGCTGCCAGAAGATCACAAATAGCATGTCCTTTAACTAACTTCTGTTGCTTGAAGTGGAGGTTGTATTAGGATAGGAGCAAGGCCCATTTAGCTAGACGCCAATCCATGGAGGCTAGTTGCGTCATGAATACCCGAACTGAGTTAACATTAGAGATGACATAAATCATCTGTTCAACAAGGTAGTGCTAAATCTTTTGGATGGCGAACACTAAAGCGAGGTAGTCCTTCTTGATCATTGGGTAGAGAGATTCGGCACCCACCAAAGTTTGATTTCGGTAATATATTGCCTGCTCGTGACCGTTGTCATCATCTTGTGTGAGTAGAGCACTTAAACGAGTGGTTCATCACTTTGATGTAAATCAAGAATGGTTTATTCGACTTTGGTGCTACGAGAATAGGAGGATTTAAGATATATGCTTTTGATATCTTCAAATGCCTTTTGACAGGCGTCGTCCCAGATAAAAGATACACCCTTCTTTGTGAGCTTTGAGAATGGTTGGCATTTCCCAGATAGGTTCGATATGAATCACAGAATGTAAGCGAGTCACCCTTGTAGTCCCTTGAGTTCTTTGAGGTTTCATAGGGGTTACAGTTCATGTATCGCCTTCACTTTGTCAGGATCAATATGGATGCTCTTCGTGGTGACAATGAATCTGAGGAACTTGCTGCTAGACATTCTGAGGAAAGACTTGGTAGGGTTCATCTTCGATTGGTGACTCTACATGAGATCAAACATTATCCTCAAGTCTTTAATGTGGTCATCTTTGTTACGCCTTTTAACAACCAAATCATGAACGTAGCACTCGACGATCTTCCGAATGTGTTCTTACAAAATCTTCGTTATTACTTGTTGGTACATGGCGCCTGTGTTCTTCAAGCCGAAGGGCATGACCATGTAGCAGAAGACGCCGAGGGGCGTTCTGAACGCGATATGCTTTTCGTCATATGGATATATATTAATTTGATTGTACGCTGAGAACCCATCCATGAAGGACATTCTCTCAAATCCATATGTGTTGTCAATGATGACATCCGTGATAGGGAGGGTAAGTCATCTTTCGGGCAGGTTGTATTCAGGTCTCTAAAATTGATGCACATCCTAATTTTCCCATTCTTCTTTAGAATCGGAATGATGTTCGCAAGCCAATCGGGATGTTGCTCTTCTTGGATGAAGCCTAAATCAATTAACTTTTTGACTTCAGTTTCGATTGCCTCCATAATCTGTGGACGAAACCGTCTTTGTTATTACTTGATAGGTTTAACATCCAGTTTGATGTTAAGGTGGTGCATCACCACGTTTGGGTCAAGTCCTTGCATATCTTCGTAATAAAAGGTAAAGACTTTGATGTACTCCCTGATGAGGGCAATCAACTCCTCCTTCTCTTCTGGTAGGAAGATATCGCTGATGAATATGGGTTTTGGATTTGCTTCGTCACCATGTTTACCTAGACCATTTTGTCTTCGGTGAGAGGTTCTCTTTGTTCAAATCTATCACCATATTGCATATTCAGGTGATGGATCCAATGATCTTCCCAAGTTGGTAATTGATCGTCTTCCTCCATTGTGGCGGAATCAACCGTGGCTATGTTCGACATCAGCCCTTTGAAGATCTCTCCATTGCTGACGTCAGAGTCCTAATTTGATAAATCAGACGAGTACCTATCTTTATTTGCTAAATGGTTAATGATTTGCTAGCTGCATTCGTCTTCGGATGAAGAGACATAGCCTAGACCTCTTCTGTATGCGTAATAATTATCAGGTTTCCCCCTTGATACATAAGCATCCTTAGTCGGAACTCGAGGACCTCAACCGAAGCAAAGTCCTTCCCCAAGTGCGAGATTGTATGCCTATTTTTCCATGAGGTTACGCACTTTTGAACTATATTTAGACAAGTGAGGACCAATTTTTTCATCGTCACTATTATCCCTTGAAAAATGGTTTGGTAGCGGAGACATCTTCCCTTTACCATAAATTATATTCTTTTGACCCTTTTTCTTGGTAGGAATGACCAGGGGCGTCCTAAATGAGTCTTGTATATGCTTTTTTGTCACACAAGATGAATAGAGTGGCATGTGTAAGTCGGGGTCATCATATAACCTCTTCATTACCTTATTAAGAGAAGGCGAGTACTCTAAATTGTTATTTATTTTAGTTTCGGTAAGTTGCCAATTACAAGTACCGTCTGATGATTCTCCATCGTCAAGATTGATTACAAAGGGTATAATATCATTTAATACAAAACTGCCATCGTAATCAAGCCCAGCTTTGGTATCAGCTTCTTCTCCGATGTCCGTATCTTGGGCCGATGGTTCATTATCGGATTCAGCACCGTAAAAAAGGGAGTCAGTAAAATAATTTTCTAACCCCTTAAATGGTTGCTTATCTGCGACCACCATCTTGACCTAATTATTATCTTCTACATATTTTAGACACTGATGGAGGGTGGAAGGGACTATAACTTTACCAAGGATCTTGGGTCGATCTAATAGTAAGTTGTAAGAGGTCTCCGTATTGATCATATAGCACATGACCTCCGAATTTAAATCTCTGAGTTGGCACTTCACCCGGATTTTACCTAATGGCCTAGACCCACTGGTGTTAAATCCATAGATAACAATGCCTGTTGATGCCAACTTGCTAGCGAGGATTCTAAGATTGTACATCATCGGAGTGGCATAATGCTGACAGCGTAACTGATGCGGCAAAAACATGTTCCAAAAATGTTGCAAGCACACAACCGTGTTAAGTTATAGTATAAAAAGTTATCGATCCTACGAGAAAGGTGTTTGTAGATAGTAAAAATTACCTCTGCAAATCCGGTTGCGATTCAAAGCCGCCCGCACGACTTGGGAGTAGGGTTTAACCATGGGCTCGACCCACTAGCGCAAACCCAAACCACGTGGTCGCCAGATTTGCCCGCATTGGTTGATCATTCAAATTTGCCTGTGTGATCGACTCGCCCGCACGAGTTAAGATCTTCCAGAGTCACCTGTGTGATCGACTCGCCCGCACGAGTTAAGAACATCCAGATTCATCTGATTACTCGACTCGCCCACACGAGTCGAGAGTCGAATTCGTACCCGACGGCCGCTACGCCGCATACAAGGATGGGCCTTCCCACTTCCCATGATATGAAGGGAGGGAGCACAGTACTCCAAGCCCATCAAGTAACCGCTCGTAGTACGAGCAACCAGTTAAATCCATACAGTCACCAAATCTGCCTGCATGCTCACGATTGAGGCTCACCTCGCCTGCACGAGTCAAGAGCTGAATCCGTCTACAAACAACAAGCTGACTGGACTCACTTGAGTACTTGACAGCCGCTACGCTACGTACAGGGATGGGCCTTCCCGCTACCCGCACGATGTAAAGGGAAGGAGTATAGTACTCTGAGCCCGTCAAGTAGCCGCTCATAGTACGAGTGACCGGTCAGTAGCCAAGTCTGCCCGCAGGAAGCTCGCTCGCCTACACAAGTCAAGAGCTGATTCTGTCTGCAAACGGCAAGCTGGAAAAACCCACTCAAGTACTGGGCAGCCGCTATCTCACGTACAAGGAGGGGCCATCCCACTCCTCACGACGTGAAGGGAAGGAGTACAGTACTCCGAACCCATCAAGCAGCCACTCACGGTACAAACCCAAGGCATGGTATCTCCTAACGACACATGGTCATATCCCATGATTCAAGGAGCGACCACACCGTCTCTCCTCTATTTAAGAACCTCTCCTGGCTTCGGAAAAGGGGTTCGGCGGTTTTCTCATAGCTAATTAATTAATTCAATCAGTCAACTGAACCACTAGCTCTCGACTCTCAAAGGAGTCAACGACAAGCTCTTTGCATAATCTTTGCACTGTAGCATCTTCTCCCAGTTTCGGGCCTTGATCGCCGTCGAACTCGGAGACTCGAACTCTACCGACTCGAGCTTCTACTACGTACTGAAGCTCACTAGCAACCTTGGTCGGATCATCCAAGGGAAGCAGACTCCGTGCGAGAACCGAACGAAGCGTCCTATAGCTACCGAAAGTCCCCACGTTAAACAAGGAGGGTATTCCCTCCGCTTCTATTATAATTTTCAATTCATTAGTTTGTAATAAGCTATTCTTATCAATACAAACAAAATCCCTATTCCGGGAGATTAAAATTTACACCTACAGAAGATGGTGACCACAGCGAGAGAATCTGTTTCTTCAACCGAAATGGTGGTAGCTCAGTTCGACGAGATTGCTGTTGGGACGAATGTGGAGTCCTTAGAAATCGAGTTCGACCAAGGCAAGTACGAAGAGTACTTGTCTTCTTCCTCCTCTGGTGACAATGCATCCCGCAAACACCACAGAGTCGTGCGTAGAGGCCGACCTCAAACGGTCAAAGCCTCCGCGCCTGAAGACTCTATCTGAGTCACGTCGGGGGAACCTACTCCTTCCAAATCGATCAAGGCAAGCCAGAGGTCGAGGGAACGGGGCGAAAGCCTGCCATATGTGTCGCTAAATAACCCTCACAGACGCTCGCCCTGGAGGAAACAATGGTTCATTCCGACGCAGACCATACTGCCACAACCCGCACGGATGCTCCTATCTTCAGAAGAGCTCGCCAGCGGCAACAGCAGGCCCTCGCCCGATAGGAAGCCCAAGCCTTCGTCTCATACAACGGCCTGAACTATTACACAGGTTCAAAAAGTGTTAGAACGGGCAACTTGCCCGACACCGGAAGGCTCTCCAAATTAGGAGCGTCAACCAAGAGGGACGAAACTGCCCGCTCGGGTGGACTTCCCTTCTCAGGTCACGTCCCTGATGCGAATAAACCACCCCGAACAAGCGAACCTACCTGAGTAGGTGAACCCTCAAGGGCAAACGAACCTCGCCATGACTCCTTGACGGATAAGTGTAATAAGTGGGGGGGGGGGGGCCTTTGCCACAAAGGCAAAGCAGTAGGCGATACCTCACAAACTCGCCTGCATGAGCGAAGGGTTGAGTTTCGCCCGCACACTAGAGTTCGCCCAAGCGCGAAGACTCGCCTGTCAAGGCAAACTCGTCCAACTCCCCCGTCTAAACATTCTGCCCAGTGTACACCAGGGGGTGCATCCAAAACTCTCTTGTGCGATCACCCGGGTGACTCATCTAACGTTGGGGGTTGTCGCCAATTGTCCACAGAAGACCTCCGGGGTTACTTAACTCGCAAACGCACCATACATGAGGCGAATCCTCAGTGCCACTACGAAAGGCTTATCCAAACAGTACTCACCGACTGCCAATGTATAGGAACGGCGAAACCTTCGGTGTTCGAGAGGCTCTCTCGACGGCCTTCTTGACCGAGACCTTCTCATCGAAGGCGTCATCACCAAAAAGGACGCGTCGCCGACGATCTAGAGCTCCCATCCGCTACAATCAACATGATGGACAAGGGCAAGGCCGTGCTTTCTGGTTCTCAAGACTCGGACTCCTTCCTGGGACCTAATCCTCCAGTTGTCCAACGTGAACGAGACGGTATATACCGGCGCACTCGTAGTCACACAGGGGTGAGCATTGGGTTTGATTATTCAACCTTAGCACCCCCCTCCGACAATGAAGACGAGATTCACTCGGCAGCAGCTATGTTCCAAACATCGTAGTCGAGTCAGGACGCACTGGCGAGGGTACACATGGCTGAACCCACACAAGAACAGGCGGTGGCCCAAAGGTTTGAAGAACAACAGGCGACCATAGACTCCTTAAGAGAAATGTTGGAGCAGCTTCTGAACAATAAGAAGAAGAAGAAAAGAACCCAACACACCTTACCACGACAGACGGGGAGTAAGGAATGGATACCTCCCCATCGTCCGGTGACTAAAATGGAGGATAATATTAGTCCACAATCTGATTACTCCTCCAAAACATCGCTAGGAATGTCGCATACTGGGGGTAGCGCCCGCGACAAGAGGTTCGACGAGCTCCAAAACCAGCTTAACGCGTTGAAGCTTCAACAGAACATGAACAAGCTGGGGGTGGTCCGACCCTATCCTGTCGAGTGGGATACAGTCCCATACCCAGCAAAGTTCAAGCCGATCAGATTGGTGCAATTTGATGGCAAGGGCTCACCCTCGCAACACATTTATTACTTCATGGCGCAGACCGGATTCCTTACGAGGAATGATGCTATTCTCACTCAGTTATTCATAGGCACCCTCAAAGGGGTGGCATTTGAATGGTTCCGCAAGTTAGAACCCGGCTCTACCAACTCTATAACGACCGCTCCTGGCACTTTCCTATATGCTCGTCGTATGTCGCGAAGGCACAGCCGATCAAGTCATCCCAAGCTGTACTCGTCGTACCGGCCCGGAATAACTATCAAAAAGATATTATCTTTGGGCGAATCGATCACCCCTTACGAACGATGTGGGATGAATCTAAAGATGAGGACCCCGCGCCTTAGTTTTCACAATACAATCAAATCGTAAAGCGCATGATAAACAACATGGGGTATGACCTCACTCGCTTAGAGGGCCTGATTACGGCCGAGGGTGCAAGACGGTTATTCGACCTACCTACGTACCTAAAGGCAAACCCTCAAACTACTTCAACAGGACTCGGAGAGGTTTAGGCTACTCATCTTCCTCATCGGATTTGTTCTGTTATGTCAACGAGGACTCCGACTATGCGCGTTCGGGAGATCGATCGTCGACGACCTCAGAATGGCACTCAGACGTCAGCGTAAGGGATTTGTTCAACAACCTTACGGTCAATATGGTTGTGATTGATCCCGCCGAAATAGTGGAGGATGGACAGATCCTACTTTATGACAAGACATGGGATCGCCATGTCAACGCTTAGTGGAATAATCGCTTCGAGCAGCGCGAACCACCGACCGAAGATGAAATCCTCCAAGTGAACATGGGTGACGAGGCGAACCCCAAGCCCATATTCATCGGCGGTAGTCTACCTCCTCAGGAAAAAGAAGATCTCATTGCCCTCATACGGGAATACATTGACGTTTTCGTATGGAATTACGAGGACATGCCCGGCCTCGATCCACGGTTCGCCAGTATGGCTCAATGTCGCCTGTGCAGACATCGGAGCAGAGCCTCCTTCTTCAGAATTCGCTTTGCCAAGTCCTCGCGCTCAAACAGAGCGCCCATGGCGAGAGACGTCGGTTCATCATCAGCCTGCACCAGCTCCTCCAAGTGGTACATTAGCCCCTCCAAATGCTGAAGCTCCCGCTCACACCACCAGGCGAGCTAACGAGCAGATACGCACTGGAGGTCCTCAAGACACTCCCCCACAAAGGAGAGTGTGTCATAGTACCTCCCGATACCCTGGCAGATGACGGTGGCTGTCCTACGGAGGTCATCCTCCAACTTCTGGAGGATGGTGAGCGTCGGACTAGAGTTCAAAGTGGAGGAGCCTTGGGTCGAACCCGCGGGTGAAGACGGCGTTACGTGAGCGACGGTAGCAGTGGAGGAAGAGCTAACACCCTCCCCTTCAAAAACGCTGGAATCGGAGTTAGAAGCCATGGATTGAAGAGTTCTTTTAGAAGACTTTTTCTGGTGAATTTTCGTAAGCGCTAGAACTCTATCAAAGAGACAATGCACGCATTATATAGCCAAAATGATGAACGGCTAGGATTTGCTGCCTCAAATGGATCGAACAACCCAGATCTCTAGCGGCGCTTCAGGTTCAACGCCCATAAAAACCACGGCTCTTGGGACTACAAACCGACCGTTCGGGTAAAGCGCGGAAGGCGAAGCATCCCATCACTTCGCAATTAATGAGTACTAACGTGCCTACAGTGCCTTAGCTGGCAAGCATTTGGGTCCGCGGGCAGACGTGTGGTACAAACTCACCTGCGCTTGAGTTTTGCTCGCAGCACAAACTCGCCTGCGCTTGAGTTTTGTTCGCAGCACAAACTCGCATGTGCTTGAGTTTTGTTTGTAGCACAAACTCACCTGCGCTTAAGTTTTGCTTGCAACGCAAACTCGCTATCACTTGAGTTTCGCTTGCAGCGTGAACTCGCCAGCATTCGAGTTTAGATTTCAACGCAAACTCGCCAACACGCGAGTTTCCCTCAACTCGTCATCAGTTTAAGTTTCGCTTACAACGCGAGCTCGTCAGTCCGCCTGTAATGAAAAATCACCCAGACCTAAGCTTCGCCTACGGCATGAAATTGTCGGCAGTTGTATGAGCAAAACGCTAAATGGCGACATATGAAAAGAATATGTGCACAACGAGAAAGTACAAACTTCATTGGATGCTTCTAAACAGTACATTTGAGCAAAGTTATGACTTTACAACCAAGAGAGTCATAACATTACATTCAAGAAGCAAAACATGAAACAAAACACCTAGAATCTACTCCTACCCTATGGGTTTATTCTAGGAACTTGAAAGACGCAAGATTGGACCTGATTGCGGCTATCTTCTCCGCATGCATGGCACGAGATTTTTCCTCTGCCTCTTGCCGGACCCGCGCTTCGAAAGAAGCGTTAGCAGCGGCATCCTACTGAAGCAACAGTGGAAGATTATGCCTCTCTCTGGCGAGATCGCCTTCCACCGTGTCGCTCTGAATGCGCAGGCCTGTCAAGGTTGATTCCCCTTCCGCGCGCGGGATCGTACCCAAAAAGATGGAAGAGACGACAGAGTCCATGTTAAATAGGCGGTACCGAAGATCCAGACGGGCAATAAGGGCCTCTTTGTCTTCTTTGTCTCGCCTTCGACAATCTTGTTGCCACATAGCATAGCGGCGGGCTGGAAGCAAGAATAGCTTCACTTCGGACTCCAAATCCGCATGTCGCAAGTCCTCCAATATCGTCAGAAGCAATTCTAGATCGATGAGCCTCATTGAGCACCTTACCCCGAGCATCAAGTCGTCCTGGCAACTGAGGCGGGCCACACGATCCGAGAGAGACTGCTTCAGCTCCGCGAAAGTACCACGATCCTGATCAACGAGCGAGATCACTTGCTTTACAGTGTTCTCTAACTCCTCTAACTGAGCCAGAACGGAGCCCGAAGGTTTAGGCTCCGGATCGTGAGCACGTGTGGGAGCCAAAGGAGAAGCATCATCCCCTACCTTCTTCGCATCAGACGCCTTCGCTCGCGGTTCCATCCTGAACAAGAAGAAAACAATCAACGCGGTGCCCCCTCTGACAAGTAAAAAAGGCAATGTATGATGTACGGACCAAGTACGTGTGTAGGCAATAAAAATTGCCTTTAATCATTATCAGAGAAGTTCAGAACAAAACTACTAAAACCTCGCCCGAAATAGCAAAAAGGGGGAAAACACTGATAAAAAGGGGGAAAACACAGATATCTCCAAAACCGTAAGGAATTTGGCAAAACGGAGGAAGCGAACCGAAGCCTTCATCCTGGTTCGGATGGCTCTATCTCGTCGAGATAGGTGATTTTCATATATAATTTTTCCAATTCCGACTTACGGTTTGAAAGTTATGGCCTATTCTTCGATCCATGCTCAGGAGCTCGCCTGCAGACCCAGCTCGCCTGCAAGCTCGCCTGCAGACCCAAGTTTGCCTGCAGTCACAAGCGCACCTGAAGACCCAGCTCGCCTGTAAGCTCGCCTGCAGACCCAAGTCTGCCTACAGTCCCAAGATCACCTGCAGACCCAGCTCGCCTGCAGACTCAGCTCGCCTGCAGACCCAAGTCTGCCTGCAGTCCCAAGCTCGCCTGCAGCCTGCAGACCCAAGCTACAGACTCGCCAGCTCACTGTCAACTGCCCACTTGGAGTATGTAGCAAACTCATATTAGAAACCAAACTTGAAACACAATACACTTCAAGGATTGAGTGTTATATGTATATATTCTAACAATGCAAGTAGCTACAAGGAGCTAGATTGAGGTTTGGATTTGGGAGAAATTTGTATATCTTTCTGGTTCTGGCCTTAATGGTGGCAATGGTTTAATATCTATAGCATACTAATACACATCTACAAAAGTGAAGTAAGTCTATATACTGCCTTTGTTAAAACTGTGGGTAAGGGAAAGTTTAATGAAGCAAAATTATTATGAGGTGCTAAACCGATTTGTGCTGGAAATACCAACATAAGGAGGCATTTTCATAGTAAGGATATTCAGCATAGAATTTATATAATTGCTGTTAGCGCATGTGGTTAAATCTGGAATAATACAGATATATAACAACAAAAACAAAAAGAAAGCTGAAGTATAGTAATTTAAAAATTTTCCAACTCAGCTATTGTGCGTTTGTAAAACGCTATACTTAAAGCATTATTTGGCCTACTCCGGTGCAAGGATCCCAATGCCAAATTGCTTTCTAGAACAGCAGTCCATGTGACGCCCCTGGGTTCACACAAGGCTACAGTCCAAGATGAAACCAAGAATGTCAAACCTGCCATGCACCACACCGTGCAATAACATGTTTCACCATCATAATTACTATATCTCTAGTAGAGTCAATGAAAGGAGTAGGTACAAAAGCAAGTAAAAGATAATACGAAAATCAACAGATGAAATAATAGAGATCAAATTAATATTCCATCATCTAGCATACTGAAGTACAAGTCAATGTTTGAAATGAATAAACTGAAGTACTCAACAAGTCTCAAATACAAATAATATCTGACAAGAGAAAATAAGGCACACAACCTTTTACAACTTCTAGAATAAAACTCTCAAATTTCTAAACAAAAGTCTACAGTGGAGCTCAAAAGAAGAATATAACTAAATAGACAGCTGAAGCTAAAATGCATCGCCATCAACCTACGACTCTCCGAGTTCCTGGTTCGTTACCTGAAAGGGGGAGGGATAACGAGCGTCAAAGCGCTAGCGAGCAACATCACAACCAACCCCAAGGGATAGGGCTCGTTGTATAAGAAAATACAGTTAACACATAATAACATAAAATCATTTATCCTAACAATAATGGGTTTTAGTACTTAGGAAGTTACAACACAAGCATAGGTACGTCGAGCGAAATAATCCAAACAAGGAAACCCTCATGTATATACCTTGTATTTCAAATTGTAAGTCCCTAAGTACCATACCCGGAGTCTAATATATGAACAATAAAGAAAAGAAAATGAACCCATTTCTACCGATAAAACAAAGTCATGTCAAAGCCACAATAAGTGTCATGTCCAGCCTAGGTAGCTATCATATCTCAACTTCATGAATATGTCATGCTCCAAACTCGGTTATGTATCATGCTCAAGGTTTAGCAAATGTCCAACACATGGACTAAATGAAATGCATGTCCAACACATGGACTGAAATGATAAGTGCCCAACACATAGACTAATAGTAATGTATGTCCAACACATGGACTATAAGTAAAGAGGTGCAACCGTCAAAAATAAATGCGAAAGAAATATACATATCCTATACTCGCAGTCTCAATGTACGAGTCTAAACTTGTGTCAAAAGTCAGCTCACATGTACAGATAAATCACTAACATTGTAAACTAGTGTTAAATAATCGAGGTGACCCCGAAAAGCAACTCAAACAGATCAAGAATCTGTAAAACACCTCATCAGTCAACTCATGTGTCGACTGATGCAATTAGTCAACTCATTGGTCGACTGGTAAGATCTGGCAGAACAGCCTTAGCTCACCAGTCGACTGATCGGTCGACTGAGGAACTGAGAAAACAAAATTAGCTCGTCAGTCGACTGATCAGTCGACTGATAGCTAAAAAATTCTGCCTGTCGGTCGATTGATCAGTCGACCGAACTGCTGCAAAAACCTGTTTGTGCGGTGATTATTTGCAATACTATTTATCTAAAATCATCATCATAAATCCCAAGCATAAAGATACTGATTTTAACATATATGTGCTAAACTGAAATGAAAGATCTACATGTAAACATTTATCAAAAAAAAAACCTTAAACACATAAAAACATGTTTGATACGTTTTGAAATCAATAAATCATGAATTAACTCTTGTCAAACATTTTCAGATCTAGATCTCTTAAATAAAACGTTGATGATCTTTTTATAAACTGAGAAGCTCAATATTTCACAACATATACCATAAAGATTTATTCTTTGTACTAAAAATACATTTTAGGCTTAATAAAAACTCATTAAAACTCAATAAATTCGTGTAAAACAAAAGGGACAGAGTTAGGCGAGATGTTACTCACCTTAGGGGTGATGAAAAACTCCTGGATCTGAGAGAGAGTGGTTTCTTTCGCTGCAAAGTGAAAATCTTGACGAAAATCCTCCGAGTTCTCCCCAAAATCACCAAGAACGAACCTAGGGTTTGAGAGAGGAGAGAGGGGGCTAGGGTTTCTCAGATCTGGTGATGAGAGGGGGTGTTTTCGGGTTGGGGAGATCATATATGAATAGCCAGACCCGACCTAAAACCCAAACCAATCAAAACAGACCCGAAACCTGGAAAAACTGGAAAGCAGCTCGTCAGTAGAGCATAGAAACATGAAATACATTGTGTATACTAGACATCGATGCTGGAAGATCTAGTCTATATGATACAGCTCCAATGCACTCCAAAATCCTGAAGGGTCTAATATACCTTGGTGCAAGCTTTCCCCATCTCCCGAATCGCTGAACGCTTTTCATAGGCGATACCTTCAGCATAACTGAATCTCCAACCTGAAACTCCAAGGGTCTTCGCATCTTATCTTCATAGCTCTTTTGCCGACTTTGGGCGACTAAAATCCTTTCTCTGATCAATGCTACCTTATCAGTAGTCTGCCTCACAAGCTCTGGTCCAAGCATTAAGCTATCCTCTGGCTCTGCCCAACATACCAGTGATCTACAAGGTCTCCCGTACAATGCCTCATATAGGGCCATACCGATTGTCGTTTGATAACTATTGTTATAAGTGAAGTCTATCAGTGGAATATGCTCCTCCTAACTGCCCTGAAAGTCTATGACATAAGTCCGCAACATGTCTTCCAACACCTGATTCACCCTCTCCAACTGATCATCTATTTGTGGGTGGAATACACTGCTATAAGATAACCTGCTGCCGAACGAATCCTGGAAACTCCTCCAAAAATGTGAAGTGAACATTGAACCTCGACCCGACACAATCGTACTAGGAACTCCATGAAGTCGGACTATCTCCCGAATAAATATCCTCGCATACGCCTCAGCTGTATTTGTAGTCCTCACTGGAATAAAACATGATGACTTCGTCAATCGGTCCACTATCACCCAAACAGAATCATTCCCCTTCTTTAACTTCGGCAACCCTATAATAAAGTCCATAGAAATATTCGTCCATTTCCACTTTGGGATGGATAAAGGCTGAAGTGTTCCTACCGGTCTATGATGTTCTACTTTCACCTGCTGACAGGTAAAACACTTAGCCACATACTCTGCAATCTCTCTACACATACCACTCCACCAGAAGTGTCTCTTCAGGTCCTTGTACATCTTGTTAGTCCTTGGATGTACTGTGTACCAAGTACGGTGTGCCTCATCAAATAACTCCCTCTTCAGCTCTGCACTCACTACTGCAAAGGGGACTTTTGGCGACGGACAAATCCGTCACCAAAAGCCCACAATCCGTCGCTAAAAGTTTTAGCGACGGAAAAAAAGATATTCCGTCGCTAAACTACCGTCACTATTGTGAGGGTAGCTAAATCTGATTTTAGCGACGGCATATCCGTCGCTATAAATTAGCGACGGATATATAGCGACGGAAAATCCGTCGTTTATTTATAATTTTATGACGACGGTATTTTCCGTCGCTATATACTTACCCGTCGCTATATGTTTTAGCGACGGAATTTCCGTCGCCAATTTGAACTTATGGCGACGTATTTCCCGTCGTTAAATAACCGTCGCTATATAATTTCCCGTCGCTAATATATATTAGCGACGGAAAATCTGCCGCTGAAAAATGTAATAGTGCACATCTGTGTGTCAGTTTTTCGTCGCTAAAAGGACTTTTAGCGACGGAATATCCGTCGCTAAAATGCATCCGAAATTTTTTAAAAATTTTTTTTGAAAATAGAAATTCCTGTACACATATTTCACAACAATAACCTGTACAGTAAATTTACACAACACAAATAACACATATTTCACGCATATATAACAATTATTTCACTAAAACATAATAAATATCCCAACAGTATGTAGAAATGTTATTTATACAGCACACCCATTGTTTTTAATGTTAAAACAAATAAACTCAGTCCCGATCAACATCATCATCATCCTCATCACCAACTCCACCTTGTCGAGAAGTCCCAGCCTAAAAAAATAAATAAAACGTTATAGAGCAATACGTACATCATCAAAAATTAAATTTTACAGTAAAGTAACAAATTATAAAACAAGGCATAACATGCAAGTATAGCAATAATAGAGTATCATGCCATATTCTTACATGTTATATGATTCAGAGAGAGTATCATGGCATATATTTATGTATTATACGCAAGCACGCACATGTTTTTAACAACGCACGCACCCGTACCTATCTCCACCGACACGCACACACGCACACACGAGTACCCAGCTCAACCCAATCCCCACACTTCCCCCTCCCCCACCACGATCAAACCCAACATCAAGCACGCACATAACGATCACGACAATACAACACATGCAACACCACAACACAACAATAACAACACCACCACCACCATAATAACAATCCCCCAACCAACCAAACTCCTACCCCCCACCCCCTCCCCCTCCATCATCATCACCACCACAACCACCACCACGACGAAAACACCCACCAACCAACAACATAACCAACGACGTTATGCACGAACGCCCCACAACAAAACAAAATAACATCCAACTAACCAACTCACTAGCCAATACAACCATCGCTACGCACGCACGCACCATCAACACCACCATCACATAAAAACATTAAGTATATAATTTTAGTTGTGTTTCGGAGAGAGATATAGTTTGTGTGTAACAGTTTGTGTGATATCATTTGGTCACATGGCATACTCGTAACTAAGTAAGAATTTTATATTTAATTCA